>JAUCMX010000002.1:29450846-29558346 GCA_033459395.1 Hemibagrus guttatus
GAAGCTCGTCTGATCAGCTTTAAGTCATTGAGTTAAAAGGTGTTTGTTTGATTATTTATTTATTTTTACATTTATTTTCAGTTACTTTTAACTAATGTAATGAGCATTTTATAAAAATACCCATTCACAATGAATTGACTAATTCGGGGGGGGGGCTCGGTGGCTTAGTGGTTAGCACGTTTGCTTCACACCTCCAGGGTTTGGGGTTTGATTCCCGCCTCCGCCATGTGTGTGTGGAGTTTGCATGTTCTCCCCGTGCCTCAGGGGTTTCCTCCGGGTATTCCGGTTTCCTCCCCCGGTCCAAAGACATGCATTGTAGGTTGATTGGCATTTCTAAATTGTCCGTAGTGTGTGAATGAGTGTGTGTGTGCCCTGCGATGGGTTGGCACTCCGTCCAGGGTGTATCCTGCCTTAATGCCCAATGACGCCTGAGATAGGCACAGGCTCCCCGTGACCCGAGAATAGATCGGATAATGGTAGACAATGAATATATATATATTTCTTACTTTATTTTTTCTTCATAGTGTGTGTGTGTGTGTGTGTGTGTGTGTGTGTGAAGTTATATTAGATAAATTAAATATATTTTTATACACACATGCACAAGGAACAAGATACTGAATAAGCTTTATGTACTTATGCATGTCTACATGTGGGTGTCTTATTCACACATGGTTGTTCAGTCATATGAGTATTTAGGGAAGCATCCAGTTTAATGTTGCATACACTCTAATATTGTGAAGATTTCCCCCAAATTTGCCCAATTCCTCCAACTTAAAGAGCTCACAACAATCAAATCATTAATATTAATAGAATTTCAGTAAACATCCCAATAACAGTGACATTTCTGACTGAAACCCTTTTCCTCTAACCAAACATTATATCCGGGAATTCCTTATTTGGTCTGCTGCATGCGACCAGAGGAAGTAGTAGTCTCACTGTACAAACATTCCCCATAATAACAGCACATAATCAAGTCAGGACAGCTGCCAGACAATCCCACAGACACTCTCACACACACACACACACACAGATACACCATGCACACACCCCACATGTCTGTCTGTAAGGATGTCTGTCTGAAACGAGGCCTCAGAAAGTCAGACAGAAAACTCTGGGTTACAAATGAGCACTGTGCGCTCTTTCAGTCAGGTTGGACTCCTGATTACTGTTTGTCTACAATGGATATAAAAAGTTTACACACCCCTATTCAAATGGCATGTTTTTGTGAAAAAAAAAAAAAACCCAAAACAAAACATAAATCATGTCAGAATTTTTTCCACCCTCGATGTTAAATTCAAATTTAGTGAAAAACAATTACAGACATTTCAGGGAAAAATAGATAAATAAAAAAAAGCAATAATATGGTTGCATAAGTATGTACACCTGATAATAACTAGGGTTGTGGCTGTGTTCAGGATGAACCAATCACATTCATCTCCAGTTTAAAAGAAATCATCATACAGCTCATCAATGAAAGTGACCCCAAATAAAGACTTAATCATTCTGTAGGATTCAGTGTCTGCTAAAGCCATGGATTGCAAAAAAAGCTTACAAAGCATGGAAAGGTATAGATCACATTAGAGGTATAAAATAATTTCCAAAACATTAGATGTACCATGGAACACCGTAAAGACCATCATTACCAACTAGAGTAAATGACATCACCAGGAGAATGACATCACCAGGAAAAGGTCAGGACAAAGGGAAGAAACCAAGAGCAACATTAAAGGAGCTGCAAAAACATCTGACATCTAGTGATTACTCTCTGCATGTGAGAATCTCATATTCTTCACATCTGGGCTCATTAGTGCTATGTCAATAATGAACTCAGAAATTACACTGACCTAATAGTTCCTCAAGAGCTCTCGGTTGCACGATTCAGTGACTATAAGTACATTATCAACAGTTACATTATTTATTGTCCAGTGTCACCCAAATGAGGTTTCCTTCTGAGCCTGGTTCCTCTCAAGGTTTCTTCCTCATATCATCTCAGGGAGTTTTTTCCTCACCACCGTTGCCTCAGGCTTGCTCATTAGGGGTAAATGTTAGAGATAAATAGTAACTTTATAGTTTTTTCAATGTTTCTATATTTCTGTAAAGCTGCTTTCAATTCAATTCAATTCAATTCAATTCAATTCAATTCAATTGTATAGCACTTGGGGGGCACGGTGGCTTAGTGGTTAGCACGTTTGCCTCACACCTCCACGCCTCACACCTCCAGGGTTGGGGGTTCCCACCTTTTACATGTGTGTGGAGTTTGCATGATCTCCCCGTGCCTCGGGGGTTTCCTCCGGGTACTCCGGTTTTCGCCCCCGGTCCAAAGACATGCATTGTAGATTGATTGGCATCTCTAAATTGTCCTTAGTGTGTGATTGTGTGAGTGAATGAGAGTATGAGGGTGTATCCTGCCTTGATGCCCGATGACGCCTGAGATAGGCACAGGCTCCCTGTGACCCGAGAATAGATCGGATAACGGTAGACAATGAATGAATGAATGTATCTCTGTGGTAAATTTGAGCATTTTGCTCTTCTATAAGTTGAACCTTGCTTGAGATTTGTGAGATGTGGATGTCAGGACAGTACTAAAACTTGGTAATCAGTGAAGCTATCAAGAAAAAAACACTTCTTCTTGTAAACTTAATGTAAACCTTATGTAAAATTTCATATATTTTTTCAATTTAAAACACATACTGAAGACGGCCAAAAAACAACATACAAATATATATATATATATATATATATATATATATATATATATATATATATATATATATATTATATATATATATATATATATATATATATATTCATTCTGTTGGGAGTTCTTCTCATCCAAAAGCCACCACTGCACCAAAACATTTTCTGCATTTGCTAGACGATGTCACTTGGTTCACCGCTCGGCCCCATGCTGCGGTTTATACCTAAATGTGACATATAATTATTCCACCCACACAAATGTGTAAGCCTTTTCAAGGTTTTGGCAGACAGTCTGCATGATGCCAGCTTCAAACAAACACACAGAGGCTAGTGTAGTTTTCACTGGCTTAATTTCAATTCAGTTTTTTTATATGCGGTAAACAGATTAAATGTTAAAAAATGATTCACACATACTACTGTCCAAGCTGCTTTGAGAATTCTACAATCCATTTTTATGGGTTTAGATTAAGGGTGTAAGGAATGGAATTTGGACCTATGAGTCAATTTAAAAGGAACGATTGAAATGATTCATTAACTACTGATTCGAAGGTTGTGATTTTGAAACCCAGGTCTACCAAGCTGCCACTGCTGGGCCCCTGAGCGAGGCCCTTAACTCTCAATTGCTCAGTTGTATAAAATGAGATAAATTGTAAGTCGCTCTGTATAAGGGCATCTGCCAAATGCCATAAATGTAAATATAAATGAACTAATCAGTTATTATATGTAAGGTGATTTGCGCATAATTCTGATACTTTAAAGAATTCTTTTCTACATTATCATCATTAACCATAGACCTACCTCAGATTCTGAGCACATATCTATCAGAGGTTATGAATCGTATCGTATCGTAGTCAGTGTTATTGTCAAATTGTTGTGTTATGAACTGAAACTGTACTGTGTGATTTTCACAACTACTTTATGGTACACAGTGTTCATATGCATAGAGTAGCTCATTTAGGTGACATAAAAGTTTCCTTTCCTGAGCTGGAAAAATCTTATAAAGATGTTGTATGCCTTCTACACCCTGATTCCAGTGATTAGGGATCATTAAAAATTCACTTGCGACACTACCAAATTTCAGCTTGATCGGCTTTACCGTTCCTGAGTAACAGCTATTTTGACCTAAACCCCACCCCTATGTATGACGGCACCCCAGCCTTTATAGATCCTTAGAACATTGTCCTAATCATGTACTTCCAGTCTGCTTCCAATCCATCTATCTAAATATGAATTACAGTTACAGTGGAACCTTGGCCTGTAGCCCTCCCTTATGAATTTTTGCCTTAAGAATTGAAATTTTGCAAGAAATTTGCATCGGCATACGAAGCATTTTCGGCATACAATTGAATCGAGTGCCGGCTAAGTTGTGCGTACATCCGGGAGCTGTTCAAAACCAAAAGCCAACCAAAGCGAGTTTACAAATTTTAAGATTTTTTTTTCAGTCAGTGAAAGCTGTTTCAAGAGTCAACCCACGATACCAACGTTGTCTTCGGCATATGTTCAAAAGCTAGGTGATTTTTTAGATTGTTTTTTTGTGGATAGATTGGTGGCATGGGGGGTCTGTTTTATTTTTAGTCCAAGATTGGTGGCATGACTTCCTGTGAGGACCCTTGACATGGAATGCTTGGCTTGGGTCGGTTCTTTGTAAGCAGCCATACAGTTTACATAAACTTCATATTGGTCATATTTTTGGGTGCCTGGAATGGAGCTGAATTTACATTATTCCTTAGGGAAAAATTTGTTCATTCATTCAAATTTTCATTCATTCATTCATTCATTGTCTACCACAATTATCCAATCTACTCTCAGGGAGCCTGTGCCTATCTCAGGCATCATTGGGCATCAAGGCAGGATATACCCTGGATAGGGAAAGCCAACCCATCACAGGGCACACACACACTCTCATAATCACACACTACGGACAATTTAGAGATGCCAATCAACCTACCATGCATGTCTTTGGACTGGGGGAGGAAACCGGAGCACCCAGAGGAAGCCCCCCAGGGGCGGGGAGAACATGCAAACTCCCACACACACATGGCAGAGGTGGGAATTGAACCCCCAACTCTGGAGGTGTGAGGCAAACGTGCTAACCACTAAGCCACCATCCCCCCCGGGAAAAATTTGTTTCGCAATACAAATTTTCACCTTAAGAACTCGCCTTCAGAATGAATTAAATTCACATGCCGAGGAGTAAAGCAGCTCTGCATACAGAATTGATTGACATGGCAGCCGCATTCATTCTAAATGCCAATGTAAAAATATTTTTGATAATTATTGAGATTCACAGACTTCTGAGTAGTTGGACTTTGCACAGTCTCCTGAATAGTTTGGCGCCTGGTTTGTGAAGACCTAGAACTACAAATCAGAAGTTTAGCAGAAGCCAAGTAATAAGAGAGAAAAGGAATTTTGAGTGGTCGACTTATGATTCTTCAAGATTTAGGAAAAACCTAAGCGCTATAGCATTACAATTATGCCGGACCCTTTCCTTCTCTGAGTATTGGTGGGAATTCTGCACCATGTGACAAAGTTTGGTGTTTTTATGACTCCGTTTGAGGTGCCCGTTGCATGTCTGTATGCTACAAATGGATAAAAGCCAAGGGCTTGTGATAGCTGGTTCAGTCAGTGGGTGTGATTCAGAATAATAAACTGATTGATCTTTTGGGGAACTAGAGAAACAGGAATGAGACAGTCCCCACATGCAAGAAGCCAGGAGAACTGTATAGAACTTCAGCTTAGGGTCACAGTGGGGTCAAAGCTAATCTCAGTAACATTGAGCACAATGCAGGAGAAATAACATCAGAAAAATGTTGCCAGTAAATTGGTCAATTTCTTGATTAAACAAATCATTAAGTAACACTAGCCTCATATCACTTTCTCAATCAAGCAACAGAAGCGATCATAGTTAGTTAGCATTCAGTAATGTTAATTATTTAGCTGGAGTTCTTGGTAGGATTTATATTTGAGTTGTATTCATTATACAGCATAATCCTCAGCAAATCTATATTCGTTATATAACCAGAAAGAGAGAAAACCAAAAACAAAGCCATGAGACTGAAAACTATGAACCTAAAAAAATTCAGAAACTAGGGTAGCAGCAAACATGGTTTGATTTTGCAAACGTATACTACTCTGAGGATTATAAAGTGTAATTTATGAACCATAATGAAAATAATGATGAGGGGAATAAGGGGATGCAAAGTATTTAAAAAAATAAATAAAAACAGGAAGCTACCCACGAGAGTCTTGTGCGTTTGTAAAGTCTTGCATATGTTTCTGAAGCACTTGTAAGCCCAGGCTGCTAGAGTTCCTGCTATTTTGTGGTTTTGGCTTCTGTCTGCTTGCTGTGGATGGGGTTTGGTGGTGATTTCACTGTGTTTATTGTGTCTGCTGCTTTCTAAGCCTCCCAATGGATTTTGACTAAGCGGAATGAAAATCCCTAAATAAAGTGACTGCTATATGTGTTTAACCTATTCCTTCCTGGATATATATATATATAAGAGATGTGTAACTAAATTTGATTTAAAAACCTTAAGATGGTTAATATCTTAAATTATGATTTTCCATTAAATAGTAACTATACCATTTAAGCATTGTTGAAGTCTTATTGTTCAGAAGCTGTTGGTTTTCTATTTTCTATATCAGGACCAAACAAAACAAGCATCATTCATATGAATATGACACAAGAGCCATACTGAATAAAAGCGGTAATAAGGTACACACTCCAACGAGCGACAACAGCAACAGTATACAGTAACAGTATTGAGATGAAACAGGAAGCAGGTGTGAGTGATCGTTGATGTGATGTTATGTGATGTCCCCGGTGCTGCCAGGTGGTGTAGTTCCTTTCCATTGAGCACTACAATGACACGACCCCTCCTTAATACACAGCTTCGTTTGGACAACCAAGTCTCCTTGGTGATGAGGGCCCAAAAGCTGTCAAGATCCAGAGGTAGTGTTACATTTAGCTGAGAAAATAGGAGATGTGACATCTGCTGCTGATCAGTGAGATGGAATGACTTCCCCAGTATCCAAGGTGGAGTCCGAGAATGAAACAAAAGCCACCATGAAGCAGGAGGTGGGAGTAAGAAGGAGAAGTAACATCTTCAACACAGCAAAGGGGGCAGAGCAATGTTGGAAGCGGAAGACAAAGTGATGTCTGGAGCAGTGCAAGTGCAATCAGCCCTAATAATGTCTGTATACATTGATGGCATTTGGCAGATGCCCTTATCCAGAGTGACTTACATTTATCTTATTTATACAAATGAGCAATTGAGGGTTAAGGGACTTGCTCAGGGGCCCAGCAGTGGAAGATTGGTTGTCCTGGGATCAAACTCACAACCTTCCAATCAGTAGTCCAGCACCTCATCCCCATACATCATGTACTTTATAATGATAATAACGTCCTTTTTTGGGGCAGAGGGACATCCTCAGTGGGACAGGGTGGGTGGTTTGATGGCACCAGCGTGCTCAGGAACCCCCTCTTCCAAAAATCCAAAAATTTCCTCTGGAAGCATATAGCCTCAAGCCATTTCAGTGTGGTGTTTATCCATTCCCTCCTCTCCTGTTGTTCCTAAATCAGATGCTTTATATCCATGAGCCTCTGAAAGAACAAAAGAATTGCCGGTCATCTTTCTGACAGAAACTGGTGGTGGAGGTGGATGCAAGTGCTGATAATTTACTGTGGAAAATACAAACAAAACAACCTAAAACGTAAAAACATTAATATGGACTATAAATGTGAGCAGGAAATATACAGACGAGAGGGAGTAACAGGGCACACATGTTTAACAAAAAAAAGAAAAACAGCAACAAATGCTTGACAGGAAACAGGTGTGAGTGAACATGTGACAAGCTCATGTGACGTGCCGGTGTTGATGGGTAGTGTAGTTCTGTGCCATCTGGCATCATCATGACACTAATGAAATGAAAGTAGTTCCAGCTGTAAGGCAAATTAAAGGTTTAGATCAACGTGCTCTAAAAATAATGAATAATAACATTGTATATTGTACAATGTACAATGTAATAATATTGTGTATATATATATATATATATATATATATATATATATATATATATATATATATATAAAAATTTATATATAAATTTCATAAAGAACAACATGAATAATTGTTGCTTTAAAATTTTTTGTAAAAACGTATTGCGCAAAACTCTCCTTATAACATGCTTTGTAGAGGTGTTTATACAAAATATTCATCATCTTGACAATTTAAATTTATTTCTTCTTTACTCATGTAACTCAGATTCTTCTTTAATCTGAACAAAGCAGTTTAGCTTAAAGCGGTCTGGATCACTAGCCATCGTTCCGCCTCCTAAATAAAATCAAGCAAGAGTCTGTAACATAATAGGAGATAAATAACAATTTAATCACACTGAAAATTCGGTATGTATTGCATGTAAGACATCAACAGGATTCAGCACCGTCTAGAGGACTGCCGGAGTTTTATTTCATCACAGACCTGGAGTTTAGAAGTGTAGCTTTTACAATGAAGTAATTTCACTGCAACACTTTATTTCACAACGTGAAAAGCAGTTAAAGAAGGAAAGGATAATTACGAGGGAAGAATGACTCAGAAAGGGTGTGTGCAGGGCGGCATGGTGGAGGTCAGGTCT
Organism: Hemibagrus guttatus; assembly: GCA_033459395.1. Lineage (NCBI taxonomy): Eukaryota > Metazoa > Chordata > Actinopteri > Siluriformes > Bagridae > Hemibagrus > Hemibagrus guttatus. The sequence goes on from JAUCMX010000002.1 coordinate 29,459,178, forward strand.
CGGTGAACAATTTGAGTTTGTCATGCAAGCTTTATTACATGTCCAGCCTCTGAACTCTGAGTGATGCTGCTGATTTTAGACAGGAAAAAAAATTCTTACGTCAATCGAGTTACAGGACAAATAAGACATCAAGAATAGAAGAGTAATGAATTACTGCATTTGTAATTTATTACCGGATTACAAAAACATGACATATATATTCATAGAAAAGAAGTATATTTATATATATATTCCATTCCATATATTTCTATGTCTATATGTCTCTATATCTATATAGAAAAGTTACAAAGAATTCATTTTTATTAACAAAAAGGTTTCTTCAAAGTAAATGTTGATATCAAACCCGTTTCTCCTCTCTGAGATGCCCCAAATACTTATTCATGAGCAGCTCAAATTTAAAGGTGTTATCTTGAACAACTAAAATTCTGTGTAAGGTTATCCAACAGATGGAAAAACATACGTCTCACACTCCTCAAGTCCTCTGCCCTGAAAACCTGTGCTAGGAAACTAAAAATAATAAATATGTAGAAAAGTTAAGGCTTCAAAAAACTGATACTGGAAACTTCTTAGGTAAATGCTGATATGTTAATGTTTTCTTACAGACAACTTCACCATTTTGACACTCACACACATTTTCTAACCAGTGGAAAACAATAACACATAAGTGAAGCATATCGTCAGAGCTGCTGTGGAAGAGCATGTGGCATGGGAAGTGGTGAAGATGTTATATTTGTATAAAACAAGAGAATGTCTTCTGATTCAAGAATTCGACAGCACTATTTGAACAATGGACTCAGGGAAACGCTTTTTCTCCTTGAAGGCAAACACAGAGAGAATGAGGAGAAGCATCTTCCTGCAACCAGGAGAACACTTGCAGTAGAGCTTGGATATTTCGGGAATCTACTGACTCTTTGCACAGCACACTTTGTATTTTTTATGCACTTAAAAATTGCACAGCATGTGCACACTATATTCACAAATTGTTTTGGATTCATATTCACATCATTGTATATCATCAGTCATTGAATTTCCATATGCTGCATTTTTAAAAAGAAATCTTCTGTCTATTTATTTTTCCTCTGATCAAATGTACAGCTAATTTAATTTAATTTAATTTAATTTAATTTAATTTAATTTAATTTAATTTAATTTAATTTAATTTAATTTAATTTTTTAATCCCCTTTTGTATCCCCTTTTTTCTATTTTTATAACACAAACAGTTATAATATCATTTCACTGCATGTCGTACTGTCCATGACTGTGTATGTGACCAATAAAATTAAATAAATAAAGTGCTGCACTAAATTATGAACTGATAAGCTGCAAAATAACTTGTATGCATTCATAAGCTCTGTATGATTGTCTAATCTAATCTGATCGATATACTACTGAATAAACGAGTGCCGGATGTCACCTTGCGTTTCTGTATGCCTCTACACCCTCCTCTCTTACAGCCAGTCCCAGAGGCATGATTTTCTTTATTTGGCAGGAGCAGTGTGAGAGATGGGCAGAGTTTAGCACACGAGTCAAATCTTCACACACTCTTCCTGCTGAGCACATCGTCCCATTAATCCAGTCATCTTCAAAGCTTTCCAGGTAGAGCTCTTTATAAATCTTCTATATCAGCTTCTTAAAGCATTTTCTTCAGACCTGTTGAAGATGAATTTTCTGTTTTGTCTAATAGTAAGCTTGTTGTATCATATTTAGCATATACTTTGCCATGCACTTTGTAGTTTTGGGCAATGTTTTATATTAAAGTTCATTAAAACATTTTCTAATGTAAAAGTATTAATAAAATCTAACCTCATCACTACGGCTAATGTTAATGTGAATCGATGCCTGAATTCGTTCATTTTTTTTTCAAACTGCTGAACCAAATAATTAAAATGATAAACATCTACATTAATCCAATCTTTATTTCATCCACGAGTAAACATATAGCCACAATAACCGATATGAACGCATGCCATAATTAATATGTTTTGGCATCCTTACATACATTTTATACACACTGCATTCATGGTGTGGAACAAATGATTATATGATTTCCTCATAAAACTGCATAAGATTGTACCTGAGAGAGTGTATACAGTTTCACAGTGATTTATTTATATTTCATTCTTTTTTTTTTCACTGTTTACTATTGGTATAATAGCTGTTCAACTGCATAGAATCTATTTTATTTATTGCTTTTAAGGCATATTTGCTATACAAATTTTCTTTTGCATGATAAATCTTTGGATATTTGGTGTATTTTCAGACAAAACTATTTTGCTTGCCGTACTTCTGTTCTATATCTTCATCCCTTGAGAACCCCATCTTCAGAGACATCGTCCTCTCTAACTGATCCAATAATGGCTGCTTTGTCTCTTTGAAAAAAAAGAAGTTTGTGTACATAGTCGGCTCTTTTTCCAGGCTGCTAGCTTCTGATATTTGCTTTGCTCCTCCTGGTTGGAATGTGACTTTTGACTGGGACGAATCTCCCAAGCCTGTCACCATGACGACCCAGGCCTCAGATTATGATGGCAGGCTGATGAATGGCATGCTGATGAACACTTTTCAATGTGGGCAAAACAGAATAAACCAACAGATCGTTGTTTGGTGCTTGGTCAGGATGTATGAACTCACAGTTTGGCGGTTTGTTTTTTTACTTCTGACAAACCTGATTCAAGCGTCTGGTCAACAAATTAGCAAGGAATAATAAAATTATTATTAATAATAACATTGTTATAATTAATCAACAGAGGAGTGGTGTGATGGAGAGTGACTTTTAGTGGTTTGAAGTGTATTATTTTCCAATAACCCATCATGTTATTCTTCTTATTAAAAAACAGCAATTTGCCAACGATTACTACTTTTATTTTTGAATGAAATACTCTTTATCCATTGACTGTTGTGGAACATCTCCAAAACACGTTAGATCCTGTTACAGCAGCTATTAACACTCCTTTTAATTTCTTATAGTCAAAAAATCAGGTTGCCATGTTACAGAGAAACCACAAATCCCCCACCCTGAAGATTTTCCTGTTTCAACTATCAGCTTCTATGACACTCAGTATATCTCTAAATCAGATCCACAACTTCCTGATTTGAAAATAAATTTCTAAAGGACACAGTGACCGTGATGCCAGAAAATTGAGGATTTTGCATGCTCTCCTTAGCCGTGGAATCTTAATTATATTATTGGTGTGCTTACAGATATGGAGGTCAATCTTCTGTGCCTCTTCCTGTTGGTCTCAACATTAACTGTCTGTGTAAGTAAAAACTTTGGTAATGCTGCACTTCACAGATCTCTTAAATTAAATGATAACAATGCAATTCTAACTGTAATAAATCATCCAGGAATGATATAATTGTATTATTGCATTAACAATACCAATGTTATAATTATGCAGACGTTACTTGTCTTGCAACTAATGGTGCAAATAATGTTTGTTAAGAGAAACAAATAATGTTAGTACCTCTGTTAGAACCTTTTAAACTATGGACATTAATTCTAATCAATTATTCTGCATGAATTGCCTTGGAGCTTGAATTTACATCTGAAAAGGTCAATGATGGTTTAGATCTTTAAAGAATTTTATGGTTTCAAACATCTGGTTTGTGTGGAGATTATAATGAGGTGTAGACATGAATTAATGTAGAGAAGCCATGATTTAACCTTCTTCTGACCACAAGTTAAGTTTCTTGAGATCTACTGAATCCACAAAATCCTTAACTCAGAGCAGCTGTTGACATTTCAAATGTGTGTGACAGAAATTTTGGATCTGTTAAATTAGACCATTGTGATTACTGGAACCTGTTTGTTACACTTTCTTTCAATCTTGGATCCATCTGTTAAGACATACTGGAGTCACTGGCTTTACAACATGGATGTTTGATTAGTCTGAAAAAAATAAAAGGCTAAGTCTGATATTCCGCAACATATTAAATCCTGGACTCAAGCTACACAATTTGTAAATAGGGGGCAGTGGTAGCTCAATTGGTAAAGGCTCTGGGCCGTTGATCAGAAGATTGGGGTTCAAGCCCCAACACCGCCAAGATACCACCATTGGGTCCTTGAGCAAGGCCCTTAACCCCACCTGCTCCAGGGGTGCTGCATCATGGCTGACCCTGCACTCTGACCCCAACCCCCAAGGATGGGATATGTGAAGAAAGAATTTCACTGTGCAGTAATGTATATGTGACAAATAAAGACAACTTAACTTAAACACAATATAATATTTCATGACTATAGCATAAATAGTTTGTACCTTGCTTTTGTGGTATCACTTTATTTTGTCTTTACTTGTGGATTACTATTTAAGGTGCAAAGTGCTCCTCATGAGAAGCAGAAGTCTCTCTACAGAAGAGCACAAAATTTAGAGGAGAAGGTAATTTACCCATAATACAATTTGGGACCACACTGTACTTTCTATTATATCTTAGGAATATATGTGTGTATATGTTCATTATTTTTTTCTTCCCCCAGGATGATGAGTTCCCAAAGATTAATGATTCCATTTTGCCAACATTCTTCCCTTTTGAGGCTAGTAGTCCAGAACCAGGAGATGAAGATGTAAGCACAGAGAAGTCAAATGGTGGTGATGGAACCGATGAAGGATATTCATTAGATTTGGAGGCACCGCATGGACGGGGCATTCCTGTACTGCTGAGTGAAGAGATGCTCGTTCAGCTTATAAAGGCTTCTGAGGAAGAACAGCAGGATATGGAGAAAGATGAGGAAGAACTTGACATAGAAGATGACATAGGAAAAGTAGTGGATACAAATATGGAGAGTGTGGAGATAACAGCAAAGACTAAAAACAATAGAGAGGAACAGGAAAAGCAGCAAAAAGAGAAATATTTGGAAGAAGAGGAGGTGGGGAGTAGCACAGATTCAGAGATACCAGTAGATTTAGATTATGCTGCTGATAGCGTATCTACAGAAATTCGAAATTCCAAGCTGGAAGAGAACAAATCCTTAACCATTACGTTTGGAGAAGAAGAGAAGGTGGACAATGAACTTCCCACAGTCATGGAAGACTATGATATGCAGCCCAATCAAGATTATGAAGATCCCAAAGATGAATGGGATGAAAAACTTGACCAAGCTATGCCTACTGAAAATCTCCAAGATAAGCAGATCCTTCCAGATCTTGAGACTGAAACAAGCAGCACAGATGAAAACAATGAGAGGAGAGACCTTGAAGAAAATGCACCCTCTGAGGATAAAGAGGAAGAGAATGACACAAATGAAAATGTCAGCCATGTCAAAGAAAAACTCCAAACACAGACGAAGAGCAAGAGTCTTAGAAAAGGACAGAGTGACCAGGCTTTAAGTGCCGAGGTGACCTCAGAGCGTTCTCAAGACCAAGAGGCAGAGATCATATTCAAAAAGCGTGGAAAATGGGTAAGACTGAAGCTCATCAGACATCTTGACAATAGTACCATGAAGTAAAACAGAAATACTCATCCATCTGAATAAGTACAGCTCTAGAGCCCCAGTTTGAAAACTGTGGAGAACTTAGATTGGAGTGCTGAGTGGCTTCTGCTTTGTGTTAGATGGACCTAACACAGGTTCATAATTAAAGACTCTTAGATATGAGGAAGGAAACAAGTAGGTTATGTGTGCAGAAAGATGGATCTTTCTCCCAAACCTCAGTCAGCTAATATCTCCATGAAACATATACATCCATTTTGGAATTTCTGTTGAGCTTTATACTGAAACAATGGACACATTTCATCCTTTGTTTAGTTGCAGTGCTGAACAGTATATCTATATAGTAGATCTTTCATTAAAGTTTAATGCATGTATTTGCAACTTGACTTGTCTGTTATGTTCTCCATGCAAATCCATCCTGATCTCCCCAGGCGTCCTTTTTGGGAATGAACCCTGTGCAGATCAGGGCCACAATGGATCTTTTCCCCAGTATCAGACCCACAGCTCAACCCAAATCCAGAACTGGAGCTGATCCAGGACAGGAAGCTTCAGTCGGTGGGTGTTTCAGACTCTTGTTAACAATACACAGTGCCAGATTCTGATCAAGAATGTGCTGAGCTTGGATTTCTTTAATACACACTGTCACCACACAGCTAATGGCTACCTAAACAAACTGTAGGCCATCTCAGCCAGTGGGCTTAAGAAATCAATGAGAGAGCTGGTTGCATTTGTGCTCTGACCAAACTGCCAGAACCAAAAGAATGTAAGCTCTAAAAGGCATACCTTAATAATAAAGCTTATTGGAGATGGCGTGACCTTTTTGTTAAAGGAAAACTAAATATGTCAAACCCAGAAGTATGACAATATACCGATGTGGTATATATCTCAAAATAGGAACATAAGATAACAAAAATTACACTAAAAATAATATTCTTGGGTAGATTGCTTTGGTTACCATCTCTAAACGCTATTTTTATCTCTAAGATTTTAGAGAAAATGTTTGTCCATCAGCTGTGTGTGGCTTTCTTTCTTTTCTTTTGTTTTCTTTTAAAAAAAAAAAATAAATAAATAATAATAATATCATTGTATTTTAATTTGGTTCAAGAGCAGACTTTGGTTAAAGAGATCAATGACCTACTGCTTGTCTCAGATTGGAATTCAGTGCAGCACTAACCATAATATTTTAATACACTGTCATGAAAGCAAGGTCGGTTTAAACAAACATTCACAGCATTCATCTTCATTTACTGCTTTATCCTACTCAGGATTTTGGTGGATCTGGATTCTATCCAGGAAATACTATTATTCCCCGGCTATTGCATTCTGGGAATTCATTCATTGTCTACCGCTTATCAGAACTATTCTCGGGTCTCAGGCGTCATTGGGCATCAAGGCAGGATACACCCTGGACGGAGTGCCAACCCATTGCAGGGCGCACACACACACACACACACACACACACTCTCATTCACTCACGTAATCACACACTAGGGACAATTTAGACATGCCAATCAACCTACTACGCATGTTTTTGGACTGGGGGAGGAAACCAGAGTACCCGGAGGAAACCCCCGAGGCACGGGGAGAACATGCAAACTCCATACACACGGCAGAGGTGGGAATTGAACCCCCAACCCTGGAGGTGTGAGGCAAACGTGCTAACCACTAAGCCACCGTGCATTCTGGGAATTCACTCTAGCTAAAACACTAGCTGTGACAGCAGAACTAGTGACAGAACTTCACACAGAAAAGACTATACTGAACAAGACAGTAACAGAGATCACATGCTTGGAAACAAACATGGATGTGTACTTGAGAGAGACTTCACAAAGTGTGTATGTGAAAGTCTCAGGGGTCCAGCAGTGGCAGCTTGGTGGACCTGGGATTCAAACTCACAACCGTCCAACACCATAACCACTATATGAATGGAGATAAGGGTCATGCGGCTGGTCAGGTGATGTGACTTGTGGTGTATGGGCTGACTGAGAGTTCAGGGATATGGGATTTGTGGTTGATCGCTGCTTGTGATGTGGTTTACTTCTGGATATTCAGAACATTAAAGTTTAAGATGTGAACTGAAAATGAACAGTGCTATGTAAATTCTTCTTCATCATTTAAAGTATTTATTAATCATGTCATATCCAGACTCATGCGAGAACTTTCACTGTAAGCGAGGGAAGACATGCAAGATGAATAATATGAAGGAGCTCAGCTGTGTTTGCCAGGAACCTGCAGACTGTCCTCCAAGTCTTAGTGAGTTTGACCATGTGAGTACTGCACTGTACAACATATTAGACTTATAATGTTAACCCTTTTTACCAATTTTCAATTAGTATAAACAAATTCATTATTTTGAAGGATGCAAGTTTGATATAAAATGAGTCAGGACTCTGTTGTGTTTTTCCCTCTGTTGGATAACCTTACACAGAATTTTAGTTGTTGAAGATAAACACCTTCAAAATTTTAGATAATTATGAACAAGCACCCGGTGCATCGACTAACCGTTTTTGTTTTTTTGGAACTTTTCTATGAAAATATTGCCCATAGTCGGTTAGATAAAAACAGAAATATTTATAAAAACTACAAAAAAAAGTTAAAGCCATGAGTGTCTACTTTCATATGAGCTTCATATTGTGGAGTGAGTCATGTCAAAGACATTCATTGTTGAACATGGACACAATTTTTTGGCCTTTGGGGAAAAGAGTTAACAATGTGTTCTCAAGGCCTGATGTTATTTTGTGAAAAACATTCTGTTGGTAATTAGCCAATTTTAGACCTCAGGTCTGCAAGCCCAGGACTTCTGTTTATTAGCAAAATCTCAAGTGAAGGGTCCTTTTGACTCATGTCTAGCCTTATATGAAATGACCTTTTGTTTCAAAATAGCTGCTCTTTCTTTGTAGGTGTGTGGAACAGATAACCAGACCTATGACTCATCTTGCCAGCTTTTTGCCATCAAGTGCAGCCTTGAGGGCAGCAAGAAAGGTCACAGACTACATCTGGACTACACCGGCTCCTGCAAATGTAGGTCATGTCTCTTCCTGCTGTGAACTGGTGGATGCAAAATTCTAAGCATTAGTTAGTTTAATGCTCAAACAGACATTACTCAAGGTGTGAAGCATTTAACAAATTAGGTGATAAGCTGATGAATGTGTGTGTGTTTGTGTGTGTGCGTGTGTCTATCAGTTATTTCACCATGTCTAAAGACAGAACTGATATATTTTCCACTACGCATGAGAGACTGGATGAAAAATGTGCTGCTGCAGCTCTACGCACAAGATTTCCTTACAGCAAAGCAGAGATCCAGAGTGAGTATCCACAAAAAAAAAAGATTAAATCTAAGGCACTAGATTATTTAAACTGTATGAAGTCTCACCTGTTGTAAAATTTTGTATACTACTTCTAGCACAAGAATACTATAAAAAATCTATAATAATATTTAATTATATACTATAAAAATATATAATTATATTTAATGATATATATAAAAATACTATAATAATATTTAAAAAAATATTTGAATTATTTCCCTAGAGGGTGTGTTACTATAAATTGTAACTCAACACTGTTAAATAATTTATTCTAATTTGGTTTAATTACTTTTCTATATACAACAGCAGCTTTGACAGTAGTTTTGGCTGCCCGGCAAATCATAGGTTTATATTAGCACACTTATATGCTAGACACTCAACACAATATAAGACTAAGAATGGACAGATTTTAAAAATGTGTTGTTAATAAAGTTAAGAAAGAAAAATGAGTCTGGAATCAGGAATGAGTCTCCAGTTTCAGCACTTTGTAACAGTCTTTGTTACACTGTCATTGGACAGAAAAGACTTAAAATGGTAACTAATTTCAATATACTCTCTGATTCAGTTGAATGCATGGGAATGACTATTTATAGCTGCTAGAATGCCCTTGTTTTCCTGGAAATTCTACATTATATTGTATAATATATATACAATATAATATACTGACTCTGCAATCTGTGCTCTGGACTGGTCAGGTTCAGAAGATGTACGAGGATGAGAGGCGTCTCCATGCAGGCGATCACCCTGCCGCTCTCCTGGCTCGGGACTTTGAGAAGAATTACAGCATGTACATATATCCAGTGCATTGGCAGTTTGCACAATTGGACCAACATCCGTCAGACAGGTGTGTATCTCTTTTTATGGCCATGAGACATTTTTATCTCAGTCACATTAAGATTAAAGACACCCTATGTACCACTACTATAAAATATTTGTCCTGGAATGTTTCAGGTTTCCTTGAAATGCTTTAAAGTTGCTGTTAAATTAGACATAGCACCTCTCCAATGCTTTACCTGTCCACCATTTGTCCACTATCTGTCCAGGATCCTGTCTCACTCAGAGCTTGCTCCTCTGCGTGCTCCTCTGGTTCCTATGGAGCACTGCACTTCAGTGTTTTTCCACGAGTGTGATGCAGACAACGACAAGCTGATCTCTTTCAGAGAGTGGTGTCAGTGTTTCGGGATTAAGTATGGTAAGACACATAGAAGACCGTTTTTTTTAAAGAAATTCCTGTATGCAGATGTATGTTTCATAATCAGATCTGCCAACCTGCATGCCTTTAATAGAAACAGTCCATCTTCATTTCCCTTAAAGAAAACAGCATATGGATAAATTCAACCTATAATCTATGATTAACATTTAAATAACTCTTATGTTACATTCTATACTGTATAACTCTCCAATATTACCTGACACTGCATTAGTACGCCGCATTTTATTAGTTATCTTCTGGCTGGCATCACGCTCTCACCTAGACTTGTGTATGTAAGGTGCACTGTGCCACGCCCCTGCTTTCTGTTAATGTAAATGGAGTCATTCTGATCAGAGTCATGGTTGATCTGGAATCTATACTGGGAATACTGGATGTGAGGTGGATGTTACACACACACAAACACACAGTTTGGGGCTTTTTAGAAGTACACTGATGTTTAATTCCACCAGCAGAACAGAAATCGACTTACAGGACTTTTTCAATCGGTATAAACAAATGATTTATTTTGTATCCGCAAGTCTGATATAAAATGAGTCAGGACTCTGTTGGCTTTTAGTGTGAGATTTGTGTTTTTCCCTCTGTTGGATAGCCTTACACAGAATATTAGTGGTTGAAGATAAATTTAGATTTAGATTCAAAATTTAGATGCTTATGAACAAGCGCTTGGGGTATCTCAGAGAGCAGAAATGGGTTTAATATCAACATTATTTCTGATGATGTGTAGAAAACATTTGTAGAAAAAAAACTTTCCTATGAATACATTTGCTTTTAGCAGGCTAGGTAAAAACCAAAATATTTTATGAAGCACTACAAATTCTTAAAGTAAACAATTCTTAAAGTTCTATAAATAATTCTAATATTAATCTTAAACGTTTTGTTCTATATTCCTCGTGCTCCGTTTAACAATGTCCATTGTTAAATGCGCTATTAAAATTGAATTGAATTGAAGTATTTATATACAAAAGAAATTCAACATTGAACATGGGCACCCCAAAACAGTCAGACATTTCAATTATCTTACCTTTTTTTTGGTAAAAATGAGTTAATAGCCAGTCCAGCTACTGGAATAGTTTTGGTAGGTTGACCAAAATGAAAGCAGAGCATCCAGAGAAACCCACACAGATATTAAAAAGAATAGATAGACAGTAACTTGAGCTCGAGTTCAAAGTAAAGATGAGTTAACATCAGTTAACGATTTTATTATAGAGTCACTAACATTTTTGGTCTATATAACAAAAAAAAAACTACCCCCAGCTCCCCCCAGAGTTGGCAGGACTGCATTATGGTGTAACTGACAGCTATCCTACTAATAAAACATGTTGCACAATAACTAAATATTGTGTTAATATCTGTCCTTTATGTCTTTTTCCCCATGATTCCCCACCAACAGAGGACATGGACTCCAAGCTGCTGTTCTGAATGCATGATGTTTGCTGCCATCAGACTGATCCAGCCAACAGAATTTCCTTCAGAGAAAGAAAACTTTCGGAAGCAAACAAAGGAAGTCAAAAGTGACTTGTTATGTATCTAGTGGAAGGACAAGAATATTTTGTCTTTTACTATGTGACTGAAAAAAAAAAAACATTTGAGAAGTTAGCTGCTCTAAAACTGATCGTAGAAGTAAAGCCGTCTGTACGATCATAGTGTTTTTTCTATTTTAATATGGATGAAAAATAAATTGAGTATTGAGTATATTGTGTATTTAATATCTATTCAAGCAAGGGAAAGGTTTCCAACTGAATAGTGTGTAGTAAATATGTGTGGTTTTGAATTGGTATGGTTTAGAGCATTTAATTATAAAGGCTTTTGAATGGAAACAACTTTTGGCATGCATACATATTATAAAATAGCAGAAAACTGTGCAGAAAATTACATACAATTTGCATAAAATCTGTTAAATGAATATATTGTTCATACTGTTTCAGAGATAATACCTGCAAACATGAACATATGTTAAACAGCATATTATGTCTTTATTAGCCAGTGTAATAAACCTCCCTTTTCACACCTTCTATAGTGATTCACCTCAAGTTTACCCACAAATTTGTTTGTCAGTATCTTTCTTTTGTCTGCTTTCTGTGTCAGTTATACAAAATAGAGCCATAATATAGTGAAATTTTTCCCTTCTCCTGCAGGAATACACTTAGCCATAGTCATAAAGTATACGAAGTCTCAGTCCATTAAACCAAACTCTTTACAGTCATAAAGCAGCTTTACAGAAATCCAAACATACATTTAGATCCATAATGAGCAAGCCAGAGGTGACAATGGCAGGAAGGAATAGAAAACTCCCTGAATTGGATCCAAGTGTTTACAGGATATTCAGCACGATCAGATTGCTACATTTTTATGTTATAGTTTTGTTTAAAACTTGGGGAAAATTATCTGAAGAAAACAAGAAAATCTCATTTTATGATGCTTTTTTCAAATTTCATTAGCTAGATGTGTTAAGGGCATTGGTGGTTCAGTGGTAGGTTTCTCGCCTACCATGCGGAAAGGCCGGGTTCAATTCCCAGCCAATGCCCAAACCCCAGCCCATGGATGTAGTGCTGGTCCCAAGCTTGGATAAAAAAAATGGGAGGGTTGCATCAGGGAGGGCATCTTATGCCAAAATTGTTGAGCAGACCAGTTGGCGATTGAACAGGGAGCAGCTGAAAGAACAACAACATTAGATGTGTATGTCACAAAGAACTCCAAGAACTATTTGCTGGACTATAAAGCGAGACAAAAGCACACACTAAGAGGTAATCCTTAGCATCCTCAAACCCAGAATACCCAGCAAAGTCAAAAGTGGTGTTATATCTCTCTGATATCAGACATCTGAAGCACATGTTGAGAAAGTAAGGCTCTTTTAGGTGAAGCTCTGACATCAGAGACGATGAAGGCTGTGTCTGAGATTGTGTACTTTGACAGTGCCTACTGCATTTGATTCAGAACTTACTGCATTTGATTCAGTACCTACTGCATCCAATTCAAAGTCGACTGCAGTCGATTCCTTACCTACTGTATTCCGTTCAGTTCCTAGTTTCACTGCCTACTTCATTTGATTCAGTACCTACTGCATTCGATTCAATGTTGACTGCTGCTGATTCTGTATCTACTGCATTCAATTCATTACCTACTGCATTTGATTCAGTACCTACTGCTCAGCTACTGATACAGTACATACTGATCAGTATATGTGTTTTTTTTACTCAATTCAGACCTGTCTATTTTGATAGCTCATATCTGTCTTTACAGCTTCGGTGATTCTCAAAAACTCTATAAGAAAGATATGTAAATAACTAAATTCTAAAGCAATGGATTAACAAGCACAGGAAACAACGACCATATAAGGAGAATGGAGGGGTAACAGGTGGTACAGAGAATGTGAAGAGGCATGAGGGACAGAAGAAGGGTGGATGTGATGTTTTCTCACAAATATGAGATGACGATTATATGTAGGATACTTTATCCCCAATTTTCTGTTTTGGGTCTCTTTTTGATAAATTTTTATTCATTCATTCATTCATTCATTCATTCATTCATTCATTCATTTTGTTTGTTTGTTTGTTTGTTTGTTTGCTTGTTTGTTTATTTTGCATTTTTTACACATATGACACGTGTTCTAAAGGGTTTTCCTTTAAATTCAACTAAGCTTCCTCAGCCCTTGTAATGTCTTGTATGGTCGAAATTTCTATTATGATTAGTGTTTCTGTATGTGGATTAGTAGACTGGATAGTTGATGGTAGTAGATTATTTAGTGTTAAGGACAGCAGATGGCAGTATTGGTCTATAGATCCTGGATTTGTCTTTTTTTCAGACAATAGATGGCACTGTTGTTCTTCTGAACTTAATAAACCCCATCCTTTGGTCTAATTTATGGATGTTTACCTCATTCGTGCTTATCTCACTTCTTGCCCAGGCAGTTACGTGCACTGAGTGATTTGTCAGCTCTTCATATGTTTTTTTTTTTTTTTTGTTTGTTCTCCATGTCTCCTGCTACATTTTTATACCCCTTGTTTGTGTCACAGGCTTTAGACAAGTGCAACAAATTCCAGAGCACAACGTTATTAAATGATGTTATTTATGATGTCTCATAAATAAGGCATCTCTCTCTCTCTCTCTCTCTCTCTGTGGGGCAGATATATATGCCAAATTGCCAGTATGTATAAATAAACATACCTGATTTCCTGGGATCCCAAAAACCAATATGCATATGCAGATTATTAAATTGTATGTATGATTACGGGTTGTTTCTGAAAAAGAGTTGTGTAAATGATGTCCTGTGCAAAGTAAAATAATGAGAAAAAATTGAATGTGGTGTTTTTCATGTCCCGGAAGATTAATCATAAATTTGTTATATGTGAAACTATGTGTATGTACTGTGTAGAATAATGCAGATTAAAGATTAAATATTAAAAAAAGGAAAAAAGGTATAAACATCTATTAAGCACAGCTTCGTTTCATATTATTCATATTAGGTGATCATTTATTATTTTAGTTCTGAATCACTGTGTTGTTTATGTCCATTCTTTTGCTTTTGTTAGTTACTCTAACATATGGTTAGAAACAGGATGCAGGAAGTAGATAAATGCTGTATACGATTTATGGGGTGAAAAACCCAGAAAAGTCAATACTTGAGCAAAACAGAGACAGGTCAGTTTACTCTGGGATAATAAATGATTGAAAATGTATGAAATAGGCAAGGCTTTAAATCAGGAACATACTGAATTGAAAATATTTTGACACATGGAAAACAAAGATGAGACAGGCCATATTTGATGATAAGGCATTGCAGTTCTACAAAGGGTTACAGGAGAGTATATATAAGCTGTGTCCCAAATGAATTGATCCAAGATGGCGGTGCATCAGTAGCACACAGCTCCATGCCATATCCAAAATGGTGTTTTGTATCGTATAGTAATGTTTAAGGTCACGTGTTCACAGCCACATAAGGAATGACTGCTAAGAAAACAGAACACAAATAAATATAATTGAAGAAGAAGCCTTTATTATTATCACCACACATAAACAACACAGTAGAATTCTTTTCTTTGGGTATCCCACCTGAGGAAGTTGGGGTCAGTGTGCAGGGGCAGCTATGATGCAGGACCTTGGTCAACTGCCCAACAGTGGTAGGTTGGCAGTACTGAGGCTTGAATCACAACCTTCTAATCCACAACCCAGAGCCTTAACCACTTGAGCTACCACTGCCCCAACACCAATACCCCTAAAAGGGTTACATTTACATTTCTGGCATTTGGCAGACACCCTTATTCAGAGCTACTTACATTTTATCCCATTCTTAAACAACTGAGCAATTGAGGGTTAAGGGCCTTGCTCAAGGGCCCAGCAGTGAGAGCTTGGTGGACCTGTGACCAGGGTTATAAGTCTGAATGCTAAATGGAATTGCCTACCTGTTGAACCAAAAGCTATACATTTAAACCTTGACGCCTGGACCAACTCAAACAGCCATGTGACATCCACACCACCAGCATAAAATCCATGTACCAGGGAAAGGGTATGGAACAGTAGGAATTTCCCTTCCAGATAGCCTTACCTGCCGTAATATACTATAAGCACATCCCCCGTACTTAGCAACTGCCAATCAACATTGCGATCAAAGAAAGGGATAACAGAGAAACAGAGCCATAACCTGCTACACTGTGTTAGTGTACTTAGTTCTGCATTGTTTCTTGTAGCTCTGGGTTTTATATAGCACTGTGATTCCGGAGAAACGGTATTTCATTTCACTGTATACTGCACCAGTGGTATTTCATTAAAATGACAATAAAAGCTTCTTTAATTGAATTTAATAAACGTGCACTGTGCGCTGTGTACTCTACCGTCTAGTGTATGAAAGTTAGAAGGATAGTATCATCTCAGCCGGAGCTCTGATGGTTTGTTTTCTAACTGGAAGCTGTTTTGCAGTCGATGACAAATGATACATAACGTGATGCCGCTAACTTCAGTAGAATACCCTGAATTTTTAATATGTTGGAAATTAAATCACACAATTTGGGTTAACTTAAAAGACATCTGTAAGATGCTTTATCCAGTGGAGTGTTGTCAGCCATCTTGAAACTGTTTTCTCATCCAGTGTCAGTGCCTGGTAGACCCACCCCTCTTTATTGATAGATAGATAGATAGATAGATAGATAGATAGATAGATAGATAGATAGATAGATAGATAGATAGATAGATAGATAGATAGATATACTTTATTGATCCCATGAGGGAAATTCTTGTGTCATAGCAGCTTAGACAGTTCGTATCAGAATGTGCTTTATTGCCAACTATGCTCACACATACAAGCAATTTTTTTTTGGTGCTGGAGAATACACAGACATAAATTATAATATAGAAAAATATAGAAAATATAAAAATATGAGATATAGCAGGGTGGAAATATAAATAGGTTACTCTTGTACAGGAGGCATATACATGTGCAAAATGTGCAGCTCAGGAGCAAGGTATGAGGTGTGGTTCAATGAAATGAGGTGTAACAGTATTGCACTTATACATACATGTATATATAGATTATTGTATTGCACTGGGGGAAATGGCAGACAGATTAATTGTTCAGGAGATGAATGGCTTGAGGGAAGAAGCTGTTCTTGTGTCTGGATGTCCTGGTGTTTACTGCTCTGTAGCGCTGACCTGGAGGGTAAAAGTTCAAAGAGGGGGTGGGCCGGGTGTGTGGGGTCCAGAGTGATTCTACCTGCATGTTTCTTCATTCTGGATGTGTAACGTTCTTGGAGAGTGGGCAGGTGGGCTCCAATAATCCTCTCAACAGTCCTGACTATCCGGTGTAGTCTTCTAATACCTGATTTGGTGGCTGAGCCGAACCAGACAGTAATAGACGTACATAGGACAGACTCAATGGCAGTTGAGTAGAACTGTGTTAACAGCTCCTGTGGCAGGTTGTACGTCCTCAGCTGTCGAAGAAAGAACTCGCTGGGCTTTTTTGACAATGGAGTCAATGTGTCTTTCCCACTTCAGGTCCTGGGAGATTGTAGAGCCCAGGAATCTGAATGACTCCACAGTAGCCACAGTGCTGTCCATGATGGTGGGGGGTGGGGGTAATGCTGGTGGGTTCCTCCTGAAGTCCACTATCATCTCTACTGTTTTGAGCATGTGCAGCTCGAGATTGTTGAGAATGCACCAGACAGCCAACTGTTCAACCTCCTGTCTATACGCAGGTGCTGATGTCTTGTAGTTGGTGATGTTCTTCAGGCCACTCCACAGAGCTCACGGATCGTTAGCTGAAAACTGTTTTTTCAGTTTTTCAGTGTACTTTCTTTTAGCCATTCTGATTCCTTTTTGTGTTCCTGGCCTGATTGCACAAGATTTTGTCCCCACTTCTGTATGCATCCTGTTTGGCATGACAAAGCTGTTTGAGTTTTCCTGAGAACCATGGTTTGTTGTTGCTGAAGGAGAGGAATGTTTCCCCGGGAGGGATGCACATGTCACATCAGTACACCAACTTTCGTTGATGTAAAAACACGTCCCTCCGCCTCTCATTTTCCCCGATGATTCAGCATCGCGGTCCGCTCTGAACAGCTGGAAACCTGCCAGATGTACAGCGCTGTCCGCAATGGCTTTGTGCAGCCAAGTTTCCCGTTGGGAAACAGTTCATCAGTTTTGTTTGAAAGAGAGCGGATATTCGCCAGATGTATGATCGGCAGCGGAGTTCTAAAGCCGCGTTGACGGAGTAGAGCACAGCTGCACCTCTGATTAAGATGTCCAACAAAACGTCCAAATAGTCGAAAACCGGTGTAAAATTATCCGGTATGCTCTGCCGAAGGTACAGCAGTTCTTCATTGATGTAACTGATCGGGAAAGAATGGCACAAACATGACAAACAAACAAAAGTAACAAAAATACGAGAGAGCTCCACACCAAGGCTGCCATCAGCGGCGCCATCTTAACTTATAATGCATAAGCAAAGCAGTGTGCATGAAGTGTTTACACTTTTTTCAGATGAATTAGTGCATGTTTTGCCCTCAGTTTTCAGTGTGAACAGATTACTCTCACTATGTATACTACAAAATGGTGTAGAATTGTGTGGAAGTATGTGATTCGGGCACAGCTATAGACAAACAAAACAAGGACTAACACAGAACAGGCGACAATAACTGACTCCTACATGGGAGGAGTCAGGACTTGAATACAAACACAAGCACAGAATGAAGCAAGAATTTGTGTGTTAATCTGTATTAGTATTTTATTCTTTTAGTATTTTAATCCAGAATGCCACTTTCTTTGCCATATTACTGAGGCCAGCTTTGATAATATTAAATTCCAATTTTACATGAAAAGACTTCATTTCAGTTAAATAATATGAGATTTAGCGTGAGAAGGAGCTCTATATACAGTAGTTGCTGTCTTATTAAAGAATCCTCGTCCTCATAGACTCCACCAAGTCTCTGTGGCATAAACAGTGCAATTTAACACTAATTGGGTAAAAGTATAGTGGTACATTCAGCCTGGTAAACAGAAATTAATTGAATATCGTTTAGCAGAGCACAGTTTATGCATTGTTCATGAATATAAATGATTTCTGTGGAGCTCAGGCTGCTCATAATTCTATAGAGACCGTTTATACAAATTCAATTATTCGCCTGGCGACTCGATGCGGAATGTTTTCGGCTTTCCGGAGTCACTGCAACATTTCACTTCCTGTTAGAAAATTCATGTCCTGTTGTTCTGCTGTTGTTTTCTACTCAGGATGTCGTTTATCACAGAAATGAGCTCTGAGGTCTGTTACAGGGGCTCTGGTCTCCTTGTTTAACCTGCTGTTGTTGCAGTGTTCCGCTCACTAGTTTGGTGCTAATAAATAGACTTGAATGTGAGAGCACATGTTTATGAGGCGCAAACTAATTATCTGTATTCCAGCTAAAGTTAACTCTGATGCAAATTCCTGTCATATCCATGTAACTAATAAGAATGCCCTTAACTTTGTGTGTGTGTTCTTTTTCACAGCTCCTATTGGAAGTTTTCGGCCCTTTTCACACAATCGAGCTACAGTGAAGTTTAAAGAAAGATCAGTTTAAGTAAAGAATTTAGAAGGGAAATGGCTCGCTGTCTTAATCTCATTTTGCTTTTCTACAGTAAGTTCTGAAATTTCTGCTGCATGCTTTCACATTCACAGCTTAATTAGATATACATTCGCAGAGCACTTTATTAGGAACACCTACAAACCTACTCATTCATGAAATCAATTTACTCAGCCAATCGTATGGCAGCAGCACAATGTATACCCTCATTAAGAGCTTCACGTAGCATCAAACATCAGAATGAAGAAAAAATATTATCTCTGTGGGGGGCACGGTGGCTTAGTGGTTAGCATGTTTGCCTCATACCTCCAGGGTTGGGGGTTCGATTCCCGCCTCTGCCGTGTGTGTGGAGTTTGCATGTTCTCCCCATGCCTCGGGGGTTTCCTCTGGGTACTCTGGTTTCCTCCCCCAGTCCAAAGACATGCATTGTAGGTTGATTGGCATCTCTAAATCGTCCATAGTGTGTGTGCCCTGTGATGGGTTGGCACACCATCCAGGGTGTATCCTGCCTTGATGCCCAATGATGCCTGAGATAGGCACAGGCTCCCCGTGACCCGAGTGTAGATCGGAATATGAATATTATCTCTGTGACTTGAAGTGTGGCACACAAGGTGCTTGCAGTATTTCACTATATCTCTGTTAATCTATTGGGATTTTCACACACAGCAGTCTTTAAAGTTTATTCTGTTGCTGGAAATGTCTTGTTGATGAGAAAGAGAGCAGATGAAATTGGTCAGATTAGCTAGGTTTAAACCAAAAGGAAGGCTAGAGTTACTCAAATAAGTGCTTTTTACAAACATGGTGAACAGAAAAGCACCTTAGAATGCATGGAACATCAAACCTTGAGGTGGATGAGCTACAAGAGCAGAAGATCACAGTGGATCTCACTTCTGTCAGCCAAGAACAGGAATCTGAGGCTATCGTGGGAACAGAATATGGCACGAACACTCATAGAGATCACATTTTTCCACGTTATGGTAGTTGATGTGAATGTTACCTGAAGTTGCTGGCTCTTATCTGTGTGATTTTATGTGCTGAGATGCACAGGTCTTCTTAATAAAGTGCTCTGTAAATACATGTTCTTGTAGATTACAAGAAAAAAAAAAAAACTGACTGCAGTCATTCAATTATTTTGTCTTCTGTCCTATATTTGTTACGGGACAGAAGGCACGGAGACAGAGAGATGCAGTGAGCTGTTTTTATTTGGGCTCAAGCAGCTGAATAAAATGGAGAATGTGAAGAGCGAGAGAGAGAGAGAGAGAGAGAGAGAGAGAGAGAGAGAGAGAGAGAGAGAGAGAGAGAGAGAGAGAGAGAGAAGATAGAGAGAGAGATATACTGCCCTGGATCGGGTGCTGAAGAGGATCGGGATGAGATGACTGGAGTCGGGGCAGATCTGGAAACAGGAGACGAACACACAGACACACACGGGGGGAAACACAAGGTATGAAGAACCGTGAATGTAGCGTAGCGGCGAGAGCTTCTCGGCTTCGAGTGAGTCCTTCTATCTTGAAACGAGACCGGACGGTGAATGGAGTGTGTGTCTTTTATGTGGTGTGGTGATTGGGAAGGTGATTACGTGCAGGTGTGTGTGATTAGAATTCTGGTGAGAGAGTGCGCTGTGATAAATTCTCGTTGGAGCCTGGCGTGTCTGTGACAATATTATTTTACTATTTTTTTTATTTTGTTAGCATCTAAACACAAAGGCAGGGCTATATTAACCACAGTGAGAGCCAAAAATTAACTGTAGCTGGTTGCGCTACTAGAATGCTCACTCTTTTAGCGATCTAGTATAGTTTTAAAGTTAAAAGGCATTCCCAGACTAGCAATGTTTTCTTGAACTTTTTGTGTATATTATATTTGTTTGGTGCATATAGACCGCTAACATTAATAGCTGAACGAAGTAGCATAGTTTTAGTATAACCTTTTATAACAGTTATAACATCAAATTGACTGCATATTAAAAATTGAATGTATTCTGTTAAGAATTTCTTGATGTCACTTGATCTTCCACCGCTCCAGTAACGTTAAGGTAACTGGAAATATATCTCATAAAATATTTGAATGTTAATATTAATATGAAGTTTGCATGCACTTTGTTATATTGAATTTCTCTGGTTCATTTATAAAGTTACAATATACATCAGAATATACAGACTGAAAATTTTTCTAAATAATTATAATTATTTCAGTTCCATTTGAAGCTTTGGTTCCTTGTGATGATTTTTAAACAAATTAAAAATCTATTCTGGAGACATCAGGGTCAGCCACTTCCTGCCTCTGATACTTCAAGGTGTGTTTGTAGATATGTCCTCTTCATAGAACCTCTCTGGAATCATTAGCCGCTCCTGACGTAGGTAATTTGATCATTACTGTGTCAGACTGGCAGTTCATATTTGCAGCGATATGGGTCAATAAGCAATTAGCAAATGAGTTTGATTATGTTTAATGTAGCATGCTAAACCTTGTCTCCCCCTGAACAAGCCTTGAAATTGATCTTCCACTTGTGCGTGAGTAAATGAAAATAAGATGTTGTGCAAGCGTGTCTTTCTGGATCATTTATAATTCAATAAAAATTGACTGTTTCAGAGAATTTCTCTAGATGAGGAATGAACATGGGCTGCTACTTAATCTGTAATCTCCAGCAGCATTCAGTTTGGAACTACAGTGTCATGCTATGTGTGCGTGTGTGTGTGTGTGTGCGTGGGAGGGTAATTTAATGTCATCTATTTTAAATGATTTTCAGAAAATACCTGAAAAATTCATAAACATTCATCATTCATCTACCTGATGAAGAATTATAGGGTTTAAAAATGCACTGTTGAATTCTTGAATCTGATTGGTCAGAAGGTGTTGATTGATTTTCTATACTCTAGTCCATGCTAAATCACAGCAGGAACAAGTCCTAAAACCCAGCAGCAAGCATTT
The DNA here is from genome assembly GCA_033459395.1 of Hemibagrus guttatus. Lineage (NCBI taxonomy): Eukaryota > Metazoa > Chordata > Actinopteri > Siluriformes > Bagridae > Hemibagrus > Hemibagrus guttatus. The sequence goes on from JAUCMX010000002.1 coordinate 29,481,088, forward strand.
TTGCACTTCAGGTTCCGTCATCCCAAAGCTAATTTGTTTTTTGAATGGATTTTTGGTTAAATGTCTGAAATAAAGTCTGTGTTTAACACAAGCTTAAGATATTTTCACGTATTATTTTGAAACATAAAATCCATCAGTAATACCCCACTTGATTTTTTGGATTTTCGCCTTAAGAATTAAAATTTTGCAAGAGGTTTGCATCAGCATATGAAGCATTTTTGACATACAAACGAACCAAACTGAACTGAACGCTGGCTAAGTTGCGCGTACGTCCGGGAGCCATTCAAAACTTGTTTGCGTCAGTGGAAAACCAAGTGAAGCCAAATGAAGCGAGTTTACGGATTTTGCCATTTTTTTTCAGTCAGCGAAAGCTGTTTGAAAGAGTCAACCCACGATACCAACGTTGCCTTTGGCATGCGTTCAAAAGCTAGATGATTTTTCATGTGTTTTTTTGTTGACAGATCGGTGGCCTGGGTGCTCTGTTCTATTTTTAGCCCAAGCTTGGAGGCACGACTTCCTGTAAGGACCCTTGACATGGAATGCTTGGCTTGGATCAGTTCTTTGTAAGCAGCCATACAGTTTACATACACTTTGTATTGGTCATATTTTTGGGTGCCTGGAACAGATTAGCTGCATTTACATTATTTCTTATGGGAAAATTTGTTTTGCAATTCAAATTTTCATCTTAAGAACTCGCCTCCCGAATGAATTAAATTGGTACGCCGAGGTTCCACTGTAGTACACAGTTATAGAAAGGAAACGATTTATAATCACACTCTCTGGTGTCACCAACATGAGCATGGCTTCCCTTTTGAGTCTCAAAGTTTCTTCCTCGTATCGTCTCACCACCATCACCTCTGGCTTACTAATTAGGGATAAACTGATATATTTATAAATACAAAACTGTGAAGCTGCTTTGTGGCAAAAAGTGCTTTTACTTTTTCAATTCAATTTCAATTTGAGACGCAGCCCATGATGATAATCACGACAGAGGGGGGGTCAGAAGTTTTAAGAGAGATTTAATGACACATAAAATTGCCAAAGACTTTACAGTTCGACTGAGAAGCCTGAAGGACAGGAATGCATTGGCTCAGACATAATATTTAGTGAAAGTTGCTCTTTTTAAAAAAAGAAAAAGGAACGAGGCTCAAGGCTCGGGGTCACAGAAAATTTATAATGTCTATTCGGGGTCATTTGCATGTCTGTAGTTTGTATTGATAGCTTTATTCCTTTGAGTCACACCAACACACACACCAACACACACACACACACATACACACAAACACGCACGGTAGCAGCAGGTGCAGGATCATGATTGTCGGCTGTTACACACACCACACATGGACAGCTGCAGGAAATCCCACAGGCTGGAAATAAACAGCACACAGCAGGCACTAAAACCTCAATCCTAGGACAATATGTAATGTTTTTTATCCCACTGTTTTCACATTAACTTCACAGCTGCTCTCACCTGCTTCAAAAATACACATTCACAGCATTACAGAGTCAGATTTGGGCCAAAATGTCATATTACAGAATCTTATGTAACCTATATGTAATATATATGTAATATTTTTCCACGTATTCCTTTTTTTTTCAGTGTATGATGTTCAAGAAACTATAAACAAAACTAAAAAAATAAAAATAAAAGCACAGATACACAGCAGACTCAAACTAAATCTTAGATTAATTTCTAAACATGCAGCATGTTGCAATCATCACTTGACGTTTCTGCTATACCCGGGTATGTATATATGTATATGTATGTATGTGTGTGTGTGTATGAATGCATGCGTGTATATATGTGTATTTGTATATATGTGTATATACACAGAGTTCATCCCACAACAACTCTGATCTCAGTGGAGCATTTGTTCTGCTTTCAGATGAATAATTGGGTGCAGCTTCAGTGTTGTGTTTTTTCACAGTGCCTGCAATTTAACCATTATTTCAAGAACTGATGAAAAGCAGATAAAGAAACAAGAAACAAATGAAGGTGTCACGTCAAACAGAGTCTGTGTTTATTCATACATGTGAAGGAGGAATTAAATTGCAACACAGTGTGTGTTTGTGAGTGTGTGTGTGTGTGTGTTTGTGTGTGTCCAGGTTGAGAGAACATTCTGTGCTGAGGAGTTGAATTTTTCCATTAACCTGGAGTCATGTACAAGGTGAAGAGCTCAATCGCAAGTAATGTTCAGCATCAGCAGAATTCTTCTCTGCAGAGAAGTTAAAGGTTTAATCAAATTACAGGGAACACAACATCGAGACCACACGCACACACACACACTTCCATCCATCCATTAATCAATCCATCCATTAATCAATCCATCCATTAATCAATCCATCCATTAATCAATCCATCCATCCATCCATCATTATACAATTGCTATATCTTGCTGGTCATGTGGTATCTGTAACTTCATGTTCATGTAAATATTCAATATCCCTCTGTGGCTGTGTTCCTTTGATCAGCGCTTACTTACTGAAAATCATTCACAGAAAATTCAAAATCCAAAATGCCTGTATTTAAAGACATCAAAAACCATAATCTGACAAATCCTCTGTGAAACTGGCAAGGTAAGAAGCAACAGGGGGAAAATATAGATATCAGAAATATAGAAAAAAATATAAAAATGTGTATACGACTGCAGATCGCTTGTATCGTGAGTAAAGTGCAGATGTGACGAATGTGATGTGCAATATATGCTGTGAAAAGGTCTGGTATAGAAGTAGTATATCCTGGTTAACGGACGAGAAACTCCTCCTCATTCTGTCTGTGTTATCATTCATACCGAACAATCCACTGTGGAAAATATTTGATGAAATGTTCAGACTTTTTAAAATAATCTACTAGATATATTTAAGCACTGATGAATACTGAAACTTTCATAAGTGGCTAATAAAAAGCAGAGCGAGTCAATATTTGCTTTGAAAACTATATGTGGCAGAATGTTGATTTATCCATTTATTTCAAGGTCTTTATATTAAAAATATAAATTCTCACAAACGATAAATGAGCTACATATTTAAACATGAACTTCCAATGCATGGCATTTAACTTTATTGAGATGTGTATGAGTATGTTTTGTTGCTAGCTGAAGTCATTACCCATGCAGTGTTCAGATTGTCCTCATCAGCCCTCTGTCTGTTCTGAAGTGTTCCACTTTTTCAGTGAAGCTCACTGCTCCAACTTGTTTTGGCTTCAAGCTGAAGAGCATCTGGGATCTGGACGACCTACAATGCAGGTTTCTAATCATTACGATGCACTTTATTGCTTTGTGCTGTTCGGTCCTCGCTTCTGAGGGCCCTTTTAGCACAAAGACAGCTGCTCTATGAAACCCTGAAGGCCAGGGAAGTGCGATCTTGGATAATTACACAGCGTGATTTGAACTGAAAGTCGTTGCATTTTGTTTCTCATTATTAGAATAGTGTAGGCTTAACTTCTGGTATGCATGCAAATAATTACTTGACTTGCTAAGTAACACAGACGTCCAGCGTGTTTCCTTTATCTGAAACTAAAAACTGAGTGTAAAGGACATGCCAATGTATCATCATATCAAGTTTTGAAAAAGTTAAATGGTAATGGGATGTGGTAGCTTAGTGGTTAAGGCATTGGACTATTGATCGGAAGGTTGTGCGTTCGAATGCTAGGTCCACCAAGCTGCAACTACTGGGCCGCTAAGCAAGGCCCTTAACCCCAAAAAAATGCTCAGTTGTATAAAAATGAGATGAAAAATGTAAGTTGTTCTGGATAAGGGTGTCTGCTAAATGATGTAAATGGAATGGTAATGCTAAGCAAACAAATAACATTTTCTTTCTTTTTTATTTATTTAATAATTATAAAAGTAGTTAAAATATTTCTAACCAGTTCTATGGACCATGTACAACAAACAAACAAAAAACAAACAAATAGCTTTATTTATTTATTTATTTAGTTATTTATTCATTTATTTATGAAAACTAGTTAAAATGTTTTAAACCAGTTCTATGGACTTTGTGCAAACAAACAAACAAACAAACAAATAAATAGCATGTTCTTTCACATTTATTTATTTATTTATGTCCAAGTTCATAGAACTGGTTACATATTTTATCTACCTTTCATTGAAATAAAAGCTGTTTGTTCTAGGTATTCAGATATATTGCAATTTAAATGCAATATTTTGTTGTTGTTGTAAGCAATATTATTTGCATTTGGGGAAGTGGCTCAACCCTCAACCATTAAGGCTCCGGTTACTGATCAGAGGGTCAGGGTTCAAGCCCCAATTACAAAGCTACCACTGTTGGGCCCTTGGTCAAGGCCCTAACACTTTCTGCTCTATATGCTTCATCATGGCTGACCCTGTGTTCTGACTCCAACTTTATAACAAGCTGGATTATGTGAAGAAAAGTATTTCATTGTGCTGTAGTGTGTAAAAAAACAAAAAGCAAAGCTTCTTCTTCTTCATCTTCTTCTTCTTCTTCTTCTTCTTCTTCTTCTTCTTCTTCTTCTTCTTCTTCTTCTAATAGACTTGTTGAAAAAAAACCCTTCATTTTGTGTTGCAATTTCGTAGAGGAAGAATCCTTAAATGGCGGCTTTAACAGCTTAAAGGTCAGAAGATGAGCATACAGACAAGTGCAGGAAAGAAAAACATCAAGAATCAGGAAACAAACTGAGAAACCAGATGTACAAACACGAACTCATTGTGCAGAGCAGGAGAAAAGTCTACAGTCTACAAAACTGATTTAATATTTTTAAAGAAAGTTGGTTTCTAATCCTAATGTTGTGCCCAGAATACAGACAAGACTTTCCTCTTCTTGTTTCTTACTTTGTCATTTTTGGGTGTTCATGTTTATTTTATGGAGAGTGCCAAAATTTCTGGACCACTCTGTACTTATACCTTCTAGCTTAACATTTACTTTATATATTTGTGTATTTATCAGAGCTATTCATTTTGGTATATTGGGCCTGATTTGCTTGGAAGAAAGCATGGAAGTTTTTTTTTTTTTTTTTTTTTTTACGTTTAGTCTGCTTTGTGTTATTAATATTTCTGTACAGTATGTAATGTATATTTCTGGGTATATTTCTTTGTTTAGCAAAGGTTAAGTTAAAGATATACATTACTGCACAGTGAAATTCTTTCTTCACATAATCCATCCTTGGAGGGTTGGGGTCAGAGCGCAGGGTCAGCCATGATGCAGCACCCCTGGAGCAGGGTGAATTGAGGGCCTTGCTCAAGGGCCCAATGGTGGCAGCTTGGCGGTGCTGTGGAACTGTGCTTTGTGCTTCTGTTTGCTGCAAAGCAACCTGTGAAATGTACTGATGTGTCAAAACCTGGCGTTGATATGTCAATGATCTTAAAAGCACAAATAAAATCACAAACACACAAAACACTGAGGATGCAAAGCAACATCCAAAAGCAAAAAAATTAATCACAAATCTGATGAGAAAACAAAATATGGACGCAAAACACAATTTGAAAGCTCAACAGAATTCGACTGCATTATTAAATATCATTACTGTCAAGACACACATTTATTATTAGTCTTATATTACGTGGATTATGTGGAGTATATGCCACACAAGGTCCCTGTGTATGAGAGATTTCTGTAGAAACAATAACGATCTACAACAAACTGTCCTGTTGTGCAGAAATACCACACATTCTGACCAATCAGATTTGAGAATTTAACAACACTGTGGTATAATCATAAGCGTTAATGTGCCTGGAGTTTATAATCCTCCACCCCGACCCTCACACTTCATCATCTGCCCTTGTTAAACTCACTGTGTAATTTTACCATGGTAATGTTTCACTTCTGACAAGCGTCACCTTGTGCTGTGGATTTTAGTACACTGAACGGAGGCAGACCATAAAATCAAATCAAATAAAAGATGCCCTGCTCCCCTTGAATAATAATTAACTGGAGAAGACATGAGAAGTTCAGGTCCAAGCTGCATTGTCCTGCCTATAGATAAATAGTCTGTATCTCATTATTACATTGTAAAACTTTTTGATGTGTCATGATTTTCCTATTCAAGCTTCCTAAAGGAGCAAGCATCCTCAACAGGTGGTTCCATCCCTGAGGCATGACATATTTGGTCTGGTGTAGTAATGATGGTGTATTTTAGCTGCTGCAACTTAATCAGTTTTCAAACGAGCCGCCATCTGTTCAAAACAGAGCTCATCTGTCCTCGGGTTATTGTTTATCTTATTAGACGCCCCTGCTTCTAAAAATACCTGGCTAAATGATTTAGCCCTTCCTCCCCACCTGGCATGAGCTCCTCCTCATCCAAATTAAAACCCACGCATCCCATCAAAACTTTGACAAGAGCAGTTTTTTTTAATGTGGCGGGACTATCTAAAAGTAATTAAACTAAGAGGAGAAGAAAGGTTGAAAATAATTCAGGAGGTGGGGTTTGGGGTGATGGTGATTTATTATCCGTCCAAGGTGAAGCGTCTATAATATCTGCTTGGCTGCACTATGGATTTACTCAGACGGCAGGACAAAAAAGCAATTACCGCTTCATTTGATGATGAATTAAGCATAGTGAGAAGAGTTTGTTCTGTTTTCTTGAGTTATGAGAACAGTATGCACCATCAAGCTGCTTTACTATACACATTGATTTGGTTTGTACGTTGAGCCATGATTGCTTATGATTGATCTGGTAATAGAGTCCGTAAAACCTGCTTCATTTTTTCTTGTATATGTTATGAAATTAAAATTAATGCCTGATGCAAAGCCCTGTCTCTTAACTCACTTGATCCTAATGTCTTCTGTGGAGATCACACAGAGCAAGCATTTGAAACAAATATACAGAACTAACAATTGAAAGTTTTGTTCATAATGACATTTTTTTTCCCATTGTCTGTACCACTTATCCGATCTGTTCTCAGGTTACGGGATACCGCTCAGGCATCATCGGGCATCAAGGCAGGATACACCCTGGACGGAGTGCCAACCCATCGCAGGGCACACACACACACTCTCATTCACTCACTACGGGCAATTTAGAGATGCCAATCAACCTACAGTGCATGTCTTTGGACCGTGGGAGGAAACTGGAGTACCCGGAGGAAATCCCCAAGGCACGGGGAGAACATGCAAACTCCACACACACGGCGGAGGCAGAAATCGAACCCCCAACCCTGGAGGTGTGAGGCAAACGTGTTAACCACCAAGCCACCGTGTCCCCCTAATGACGTTTTCAGGCATTGAAAATTCTCCCTCTTTTTCTCACACACTTTCTTTTTTCATCCATTTGCTTTCTATCAAGGTCTTCATTCAGTATTCCACAGAGGAGCTGCCTCGCTGTAGGTGTTGTTTACTCAGTATGGTCAAAGTAATGGAGTTTCTGAAGTCAGAAAATTGCTTTAATTATGTCCTGCAGCATACGCACAAATAGAATATTAAAATCAAATCTTTTTTACAGGGTTCCTCAGGTATTGAAAAGCAGAGTAACAGAATCAGAATTGGAGGATTTCTAATGACTAGGTTGAACGATGTAGAGTGTGATCAATTCACGTAGAATTAACATAAACCATACACTGCTGATGGGAAATACAGTATATTTATTTATATACAGTGGGGCAAAAAAGTATTTAGTCAGCCACCAATTGTGCAAGTTCTCCCACTTAAAAAGATGAGAGAGGCCTGTAATTTTCATCATAGGTACACTTCAACTATGAGAGACAGAATGAGAAAAAAAAATCCAGAAAATCACATTGTCTGATTTTTAAAGAATTTATTTGCAAATTATGGTGGAAAATAAGTATTTGGTCAATAACAAAAGTTCATCTCAATACTTTGTTATATACCCTTTGTTGGCAATGACAGAGGTCAAACGTTTTCTGTAAGTCACCACAAGGTTTTTACACACTGTTGCTGGTAGTTTGGCCCATTCCTCCATGCAGATCTCCTCTAGAGCAGTGATGTTTTGGGGCTGTCGCTGGGCAACACGGATTTTCAACTCCCTCCAAAGATTTTCTATGGGGTTGAGATCTGGAGACTGGCTAGGCCACTCCAGGACCTTGAAATGCTTCTTACGAAGCCACTCCTTCATTGCCCGGGCGGTGTGTTTGGGATCATTGTCATGCTGAAAGACCCAGTCACGTTTCATCTTCAATGCCCTTGCTGATGGAAAGAGGTTTTTACTCAAAATCTCATGATACATGGCACCATTCATTCTTTCCTTTACACGGATCAGTCGTCCTGGTCCCTTTGCAGAAAAACAGCCTCAAAGCATGATGTTTCCACCCCCATGCTTCACAGTAGGTATGGTGTTCTTTGGATGCAACTCAGCATTCTTTCTCCTCCAAACACGACAAGTTGAGTTTTTACCAAAAAGTTCTATTTTGGTTTCATCTGACCATATGACATTCTCCCAATCCTCTTCTGGATCATCCAAATGCTCTGTAGCAAACTTCAGACGGGCCCGGACATGTACTGACTTAAGCAGGGGGACACGTCTGGCACTGCAGGATTTGAGTCCCTGGTGGCGTAGTGTGTTACTGATGGTAGCCTTTGTTACTTTGGTCCCAGCTCTCTGCAGGTCATTCACTAGGTCCCCCCGTGTGGTTCTGGGATTTTTGCTCACCGTTCTTGTGATCATTTTGACCCCACGGGGTGAGATCTTGCGTGGAGCCCCAGATCGAGTGAGATTATCAGTGGTCTTGTATGACTTCCATTTTCTAATAATTGCTCCCACAGTTGATTTCTTCACACCAAGCTGCTTACCTATTGCAGATTCAGTCTTCCCAGCCTGGTGCAGGTCTACAATTTTGTTTCTGGTGTCCTTTGACAGCTCTTTGGTCTTGGCCATAGTGGAGTTTGGAGTCTGACTGTTTCAGGTTGTGGACAGGTGTCTTTTATACTGATAACGAGTTCAAACAGGAGCCATTAATACAGGTAACGAGTGGAGGACAGAGGAGCCTCTTAAAGAAGAAGTTACAGGTCTGTGAGAGCCAGAAATCTTGCTTTTTTGTAGGTGACCAAATACTTATTTTCCACCATAATTTGCAAATAAATTCTTTAAAAATCAGACAATGTGATTTTCTGGATTTTTTTTTCTCATTCTGTCTCTCATAGTTGAAGTGTACCTATGATGAAAATTACAGGCCTCTCTCATCTTTTTAAGTGGGAGAACTTGCACAATTGGTGGCTGACTAAATACTTTTTTGCCCCACTGTAACTACCTTTGGCTTTTGGTATCCTTACCTTTAACTTTCTGCAGCTGATTAAATTTATCTTAATCTCCTTCCTTAAAGGCTGCCTCACTGTTGACATGCTTTTTTTTAAGGAAAGAGGCAAAATGATTCGGAAAGAACCCAAACCAAAGTTGATGTATTGAGTGATTCAAGTCAATATCTTCTTTAGAGAGCACAAACCTTTCAGCCTAAATAATGCAGAACATGATTTCAAAGTCTCATGTGAGGATATAACTTCTCCAAGAGAGTGAGTATAAACGGAGAAAAGAAGAGGACCAAGCACTGAGCCTTGTGGGACACCAGTGGAGAGACACCCAGGCAAGTCGATCCCCTCCATGTTACCTGGTATGAGCAACCTTTCCAGGTAGGAAGCAAACCATTTCCATGCTGCTCCTGATGGTGGACAAGAGAGTCTTGTGTTTAACTGTGTTCAAGATCAAGGATGATGAGGACTGATATCTTGGCTGATCTAACAGCATGTTTATTAGTGACTATGTAGAATGTGCTGCTTTGAACCCAGACAAGTTTAGGACCTTGAAGGTTGTTCTGTGAGACAGTGTGTTCAAGAATTTTATTTTATTTTTTTAAAGAAAGAAATTATATCATTTGCAGTTGCTGATGTCTGAAGGATACAGAGTAGTTTTGTTCAGGATGGAAATAACCCTTGCTCTCTTGAAGGTAGTTAGTACATGATTATAGTGATAAAGGGCAGGGGGTCCTGTAAGATGGTTTGGAGCATAATGGAAGGGATTGGATCCAGTTGGCAGGTGCTAGGGTTGCAGGACAGGAAGCAGGTGGAGCTGGGGGTTGTGTAGTAAAAAGATGTCAAGCTTATGAGGATCTTGTTCAGAATCTTTAAGCTTTTACTTCAGTTTTGACAGATGTCATGTCCGAGGAGAATCTGGAAAGGAGCACATGGTAATTTGACAGCCAAGGAGCAGGACAAGAAGTCTCCCTGGGTTTAGTATTGAGTACATGTACAGTAAATTAACATACTTTCCAGAAGGCCAACAATTCACTAAAAATGTTTTTTTTTATTGGTCTTATGAAGTATTCTAATTTGTTAAGAGAGTGAATTGGTGGTTTTTTGTTAAATGTGAGCCAAAATCATCACAATTAAAAGAACCAAAGTCTTAAACTACTTCAGTGTGTGGGCATTGAATTTATTTAATACATGAGTTTCACAACTTTTCCACGACATTCTAATTTATTGAGATGCACCTGTATAGCACATGCACTTAAAAAGAGCTGACATACTGCCTGAGATGCCAACATACTAACAATAATCAGGAAAAAATGTTTTTTCTAGATGGAATAACGTATTTTTTAAATACTTTTTTAGAAAAAAGAGAGGGATTTTTCATGCCAGTTAAAATAGTAGACATTCTTCATTATTGAAATTATATTTTTAACCCTTTTGTTATATCACACAAGGCAGAAAAAAGCAGGAATTTAACTTATTCACACTTTTTTTCACACTTTTGAGCATCCATTGTTCTCAGTAGTTTGTTTTGTGCTCTATAATTTTCACAGCTGCTTAAATCTATATTTAAACCTATCTTTGTCATCTCTGATTTTTTTTTAAAAATAATTTCACCCATGGCTTAGAACATTTCAAAAAGACACTTGATCATAATCTTGTCTCAGAGGTGAAATTCTCAGTAGTGATACTCCTACAAACTCTCTCATACATGTTTCTTCTGAAGAAAAGATCTCACACCTTTATAAGTTCCTGCATCCTGACATCTTTTTCTTGTCATCTGCCCCAGTGTGTGTTTGCTTTCAATCAGTTTGTTTCCATGCCATCACCACACACACACACACACACACACACACATACACAGATTGCTGATAGCTATCATGTTGTCATACTTTCTCCAGCATGATGTATCACCCTGTCAGTTAAACACACACAACCCTGTCATCCTAAAAGTGACAGAGCTCCGCAGATCAAACAGAAATGTCGGAAATGTCACTCGGACTGAGACGCAAAAAACTGCTGTGCATATCTTAACATAGCAAACATCCGAGATGATGAACAACGAAAGCCAATAAACATCTTATTTGTTTGATTTTATTATTTTTTTTGGTATCTTCTAACCACAATTTGTATTACTTTCCATTATACAGTACACTTTGCCTCCTTTTAGAACAAAATTAATTTTTTCTGACACGTTGCTAATTTATATTCTCATCTCACATCATTGAAGCATCATTGTTTAACACTGAAGTGCCTCATTGGTTAGTTTTTCCTCTAAATCCATTTCAGAATTGTGTTACAGAGCCTCATCTCTATCTGAGATGTTGTTTTATTTATTAGAGCAGGTCACTGAGATCCTCACAGAGGAGTAATAAATAAATTAATGGTCTTCCTCCATTCCATGTTCTCTGTGGAAACTTAAACACAACCATAAACTGTTTTTCTTGCATCTGTTTTTATTAAGTATCTTTCCAATGAGCCTTTTTTTTTTCAGTGTCTCCAGTGTCAGTATTGTGTAACTGACAGAGCTAAATCTCCAACCTCAGGAAATCTGAGAGAGGAGTTTGTGAGTAATTGGCAACTGTTTTTCTTTCTTATTTTAGGAGGACTTGTGTAAGAACAAATGTTTATCGGAAATAAATTGATTTTATGATGTTACACATTGAATGGAAATGCACAAACCTTTAAAAAAAACTAAAAGAATTCTTGGCAAATTGCTGTAGTATACAAGAAAACCGTCTCAGGATTTTTTCCCTTCCTTTTTCAGTTGTTGACTCTTGCTTGCTCTTTAGGGATAAACATAATAAACATAATAATTTTCTAATTATATTCCTGCAAAGCTGCTTTGTGACAATACCCATTGTTAAATGCTCATTGAATTGAATTGAATAAACTTCAGGACATTCTGCTTTTTAAAAATCAATTTCATCTTAATTTGTTTTGCGCCAGGCCAAACCACAGCACCATGTCATTGATTCCATACATATTGCGATACATCTATATGGACAATCAGATATTAAAACCAAAACACTGTGTAGCTGCAGAGCAGTCAGAGTGCCCATGCTGATCCCTGTCTACTACCAAAAGCACCTACAGTGGGCAGGTGAGCATAATGTCACACCCCGCTCGAGATTCGCCACCTACGGATCCAGTGGAGCTGCGAGAGATTATCGTGCGGCAAGGAGCTATCCTATCAAGATCAGGTAGAGGCGCTTCAGAGCCAACTCCGCAGCACGAGCACCGCCACACCCTCACGGGATCCGCCAGCAGCACGCGGTGAGGAGCAAGGAGTGTCTCCTTGAGCCAGTGTCTAGGCCATGCATGGCATCTTTGGTGGAGGATTCGGCCTCCTTGGCCTCCGGTCGCATTCCACACGTCTATGAGGACTTCCGGGAGGTGTTCAGTGAGGAGAGGGCCACTCGCCTGCCGTCGCACCAAGCCTGGGACTGCGCCATTGACCTGCTGCCAAATGCCTCCCCTCCTAGGGGGCGGGTTTACCCCCTTTCTCTGCCAGAAGCTAAAGCCATGGAGGAGTACATTGAGGAGGCTCTGGCTGTTGGCCACATTTGGCCTTCCACGTCCCCGGCCGTGGCGGGGTTTTTCTTTGTGGGAAAGAAGGATGGGGGCCTTCGCCCGTGCATAGACTATTGGGGACTTAATGCTATCACCGTTCATTATCCCTACCCTTTGCCCTTGGTACCAACAGCTCTGGAGCAGCTGAGGGGGGCGAGGTTTTTTACAAAGTTTGACTTACGTAGTGCCTATAATCTGGTCCGCATCCGTGAGTGGGACGAGTGGAAGACCACTTTTCATACTACCCATGGTCATTATGAGTACCTCGTGATGCCCTTCAGCCTCACCAACGCCCTGGCAGTGTTCCAGTCCCTCATCAACGGGGTGTTCCAGGACATCCTGGGAAAATGGATGATTGCGTACATCGACAACATCCTGGTGTACTCTACCTCCTTGGAGAAGCACGTGCGTCATGTCCGGGAGGTTCTCTCCAGACTACAGCGGCATCATCTCTTCGTAAAACCCGAGAAATGTGAGTTCCATCAGACCACGATGACGTTCTTGGGGTACGTGATCACACGGCAGGGGGTTGAGATGGATGTCACCAAGGTACAGGCGGTCACCGAGTGGCCCAGTCCCACCACTGTGAAGGAGCTGCAGCGCTTCCTGGGGTTTGCCAACTTCTATCGGAGTTTCATCTGCAATTATAGCTTCGTGGCGGGACCATTGACCTCCTTACTTAAAGGAAAACCCAGGAGATTGGCCTGGTCGGACCAGGCCCAGGCAGCCTTCCAGCAACTCAAGGATTGTTTCACCACGGCCCCCATTCTGCGTCACCTTGACCCTGACCTCCCCTTCGTGGTGGAGGTGGACGCCTCTAGCAGTGGTATTGGGGCCGTGCTCTCCCAGCGACACGGCGAACCAGGGAAGCTTCACCCGTGTGCCTTCTATTCCCAGAAACTGACGGCGGTGGAGACCAACGTGCTGGAGGAGTGGCGGCACTGGCTGGAGGGGCGCGTCATCCGTTCCTGGTCCTCACGGACCATCGTAACCTGGAGTACCTCCGTGGCGCTAAATGGCTGAATCCCCGTCAGGCCAGGTGGGCGCTGTTCTTCATCCGTTTCCAGTTCTCGGTGACCTATCGCCCCAGGTCCAAAGCCCCCAGCTAGCCCATTCAACCTGATCTCATCCTGCCTGTGGCTGCCATCCTAGCACCGGTCCGGTGGAGCCTCATAGAGGAGATTCGACGGGCCCATGCCGACAAGCCGCCCCCTGCTGGCTGCCCTGCTACCAAGGTCTTCGTGCCGCCTCAGTTCAACCGACAGGTGATGCAGTGGGTGCATGAGGCCACCAGCTCTGGCCACCCAGGGATCCGCCGGTCGACCCAACTCGCTCGTCGCAGGTTCTGGTGGCCATCACTGGGGATGGATGTGGAGAGGTATGTTCAGGCATGCCTGATGTGCACGCAGTCTCGGGCCAGCCGCCAGCTTCTGGAGGGGCTGCTGGAGCCTCTTCCGACTCCCCGATGCCCCTGGTCCCACCTGTCTGTGGATTTTCTGATTGACTTACCCGACTCGGGAGGATTTACTACGGTGATGGTCGTGGTGGACCGGTTCTCGAAGGGGTGTAAGCTGATCCCCCTCAAGGGGTCACCCACAGCCATGCAGACTGCAGAGGCTATGTTCCAGCATGTGTTCCGGAACTTCGGCCTGCCCGAGGACATTGCGTCGGACCGGGGTCCTCAGTTTACCTCCCGAGTGTGGGGGTCATTGTATGCACAGTTGGGCATCGGCGTCAGTTTGAGCTCTGGTTATCATCCCCAGTCCAATGGTCAGGCTGAGCGGCTTAATCAGGAGATTGGCAGGTTCCTCAGATCCTACTGCAGCAGGGAGCAGCAGCGCTGGAGTGAGTTCCTTCCCTGGGTGGAGTATGCGCAGAACTTCCTTACTCATTCTTCCACGAGTCTGACGCCCTTCCAGTGTGTGCTGGGGTACCAGCCTCCTCTGTTCCCCTGGTCTGGGGAGCCCTCCAATGTCCCGGCTGTGGAGGAGTGGTCCCGCCTGAGTCAAGAGGTTTGGGAGCGAGCTCATGTGTGCCTTCAAAGGGCGGTCTGGAGGCAGAGGATCCAGGTCAACCGACGCTGCCATCTGCATCCCCCCTATCGGGTGGGCCAGAGGGTCTGGCTGTCCACGCAGAACCGCAGGTCAATCCGGTGTCTTACCGGCTCAGGCTCCTGGCGTCATACCGCATCTGCCCCACCTTCCATGTATCCCTTCTCAGGCATTGGGGAAATGGCCAGCATTGAGCCGCCCCCTCCCCTCGACATTGAGGGGTCCCCGGCCTACCAGGTGCATGCTCTTCTGGACTCCAGGCGGGTCAGGTCGCAGATCCAGTATCTGGTGGACTGGGAGGGGTACGGGACCGAGGAGCGCTCTTGGGTGGACGTGGCTGATATCCTGGACCCGTCGCTGTCTGAGGACTTCCACTGCAATCACCTGAGCAAACCCGCTCCATGACCGAGGGGGCGACCTCGGCTTGGAACACTGGGAGGTGTTCCTAAGGGGGGGGGGGCTCTGTCATGCCCCGCCCGAGATCTGGCCATGAGAGGGAGCCCTCGCCCGACTTTTGAGGTGCTTCCGGGTTGCCGCTCGGGCATAAATACGGCGCGCACTTCCGGCTCTGTGCGAAGTATCATCACATGTGGACCTACCAAGCGTTTGCCTCGTGCTATTTTCGGATTAACTTTTATGGATTACCTGGACTGTTGCTCGTTTTCATTTTTTGCCTCGCCTATGATATCCTTGTTTCTGGTTTTCTGGTAGGAAACCAAAGAACCGAGAGGAAATGCAGTACATAATGAGAGCATGTGAAACGGTTAAGGCTCTGGGTTGTTGATCAGAAGTTGGTCAGGATTCCAGCCCCAGCACCACCAAGCTGCCACTGTTGGGTCCTTGACCAAGACCCTTAACCCTCTCTGCTCTGCATGCTGTATTATAGCTGACTCTGCACTAACAAGCTGGAGTATGTGAAGAAAAGCATTTCACTGTGCTGTATAGGCACTGTGACAAAGGCTTCTTCTTCTTCAACTCCACGCAATACTCCAAGCTCAGGATAGAACCAGGCATTCTTACCTTTTTCAGATATGATTAGACAACGCTGCATTGGAGACAATATTGATTCTTGGCTTTCCTTTAATATATTTGTGCACTCCATCATGTAACCACCTTACATTCCACTAATTTGTGATATTCACATATTTACGTAAAGATCAGATCCGAAATCGATGTTTTAACACTGATGCTGCATTTTCTCGTGACTTTTCCCATCCTGCTTATTGAAACCAGGAAAAATACTCCTGCAAGTCTCGTTTTCTACTGTGCAAAGTGTGTATTTGGTTGAGATTAATGCTGCACTAAGAGCATCAGTGTCCACTGGGACTTCATTAAGTTTGTGTGTGAACTAAGTCTCTCTCTCTCTCTCTCTCTCTCTCTCTCTCTCTCTCTCTTTCTCTCTCGCTCTCTCTCTCCTTCCTGTAGAGCTGCAGAACCATTTTCTGTCCATTTGTTTCCTCCCGTATAAAATCCAGGGTCTTCAGGGACCTCTGCTGTCTCCTCACAGCTCATTTACACTGCATATGGTCCACTATATGTGTATTATATTTTAACCCAATTAACCTTATCTACACAGTGAATCTCAGATAATGAGTAGGTCTTGGATAAAAAGTGTCTAGTTACCTCAGTTAAGCTTTTATTTTTTTTTTGCAACAAATTAGGGCTAGGGTTTTTTTTTTCCTGTGCAGTTAAATGTAGACTCAAGAGATCAATTTGTAAAAAGTTTCTCACGATAATGGTTATGTACAATTTTTTTATTTATTTATTTTTTTTAAAAGTGCATTCATGAAATATACTGAGCTTCCTGTAGCACTTAGATGTTTACAAATAAGAGAAAAATATATTTGTAATGAACAGGATCAGAAGTATCCTTCTGAATCTAAATACTAAATTTGTACTGAATTTATGAGAAATTAGCCACGCTTACTTAAACAACATACATTTAACTATGGTAATTGCCATGCTTATCATAATTGCCTTTGCTTTGTAAACTGCAGTAATGTTCACCCATGGCTCTAATGACTGTGTTTACAATCTTTGCTCTAATATGGACTGATCTGTCATTTTTGGCTTTCCTTCTTTCAGCTTCACCATGACAACAGCCATAGCCGAATGCTAATCAGATGCTAAATAGTGTTGCATTTGCATGGTAGACTGAATCACAGCCATGAATTCAGTCAGCAGTTGCTGTCTTAACACAATTAGCATGACAGTAATTACCTGAAGTATAGATCTGAACTCTGAGGAAATTCACTGCCACTTTACAGGAAAAACCAATGGAAATGTTCGATGTTTTCGTGGCAGTTAATGAGGTGTACTGAATACAGTGTACTTCATAATGTATAATAATGTATTTATTTATTTGTTTTTGAATGTGTAGTATCTCTGCTGTAGTTCATCTATGATAGTATCATATATGATAAAATAACAATAGGTACACTTCTAACTCTTGACCCAGAAGCCACAAAATAATATTTGCTCCTGTTTTGTTGTGTCCATGTTCAGCATTGAATGTCTTTGTCATGTTTCACTCCACAGTGGTGGTTAATATGAAGCTCATATGAAAGTAGACACTCAGGACTTTAAGAATTTGTAGTTTAATTATTTCAGTTTTTACCTAGCCTACTAGGGGTAAAATATTCATAGAAAGATTTCCAGAACGGTAATTTTCTTTCACACAAATGTTTCTATCTTCAAAGTAAATGTTGATATCAAACCCATTTCTGTTCTCTGAGATCCCCCAAGTGCTTGTTCATAAGCATCTAAAATTTGTTATCTTCAAACATTAAAATTGTGTGTCAGTTTATCCAAAAGAGGGAAAAACACACGTGTAAAACATACTGAAAGCCAACAGAGTCCTGACTCATTTTTTTATCAGACTCACAGCCAGAAAATCATTCATATCTTTATACTGATTGAAAACTGTCCCATAAGTTGGTTTCCATCCTGCCAGCAGAATGGAGTGCCAGTGTACTGAGAAAAAGAGTTAATAACCAGTGGTGTGGATTAACAGGTTAATGTGAGAATAACTGCTTGGTCTGTTTTTGCAGAAGAACCAGAAAAGAAACTTTCAGATCACTCAGCCTCTCCTTCATAATTACTGCGAGAACACACACACACACACACACACACACACACACACACACACACACACACACTCCTTTCAAACATTCAACTCATTACAAACCCGATGTTTACACTCTGCAGTAATGGTGTTTTCAGTCTGGAATTCATCAAGCAAAAACAAGAAACAAAGAAACGGCAAAGCTGCTAAAAAAAAAAAAAAGGCTAGTGAATGGAACAATCTGTTACAAACAAGAACAAAAACAACATTGAAGTGTACTTTAATTTTCATTTCAATTTGAATTCAATTACCAAAAGAGACCCAAAAGCAATGTGAAATTCACAATGCGCTCATATTTCTGCTCTAAAGTTTTACATTAGTTTGCATTAACAAGGCGTTTTTGTTTGGAGTTGTTAATTAACTGATATCGCTCAATCATCGAGCTGCATTCGTTAGCAGTGGCTAGTTGTGTTCAGGTGAAACGAGTGGAAATGAACGCATGCTGAGGCAAATAGACAAATCAATAAAGCCCTGCCCTTGAGCTCTGTGTGTTATGGAGCGAAGCAGCAAGCTCGGCCAGTGCGATACGTTTCATCAGGTAGCCGATGACTCTGTACGTCGTTCTTATTTTTACACAAATCAAGAAATAAGTCTAACATTTCCTTTCCTTCAGCAGAAGTAGATAAAAAAAAAACAATATAGGTTTTATATTACTTTTATTAGCAGATTTTCATTGTCCTTCATTTATGAAATGTCAAAATGGTGTAAATAAAGAATTAAGCTATGAATTACACGTACATCACCTCAGAATCATCAGCTGATTGATTGAATCAGTGAATTTGAGACTGTGAGGTTGTTCCAGTCAGCTATTGTCTTTCATAATTCCCTACAGAATTAAAACTTTATTATTATAAATATGTTACATGATGGTTAATGAACCTGCTTCTGATCCTTTATCTTAACTATTCTTTACAACACGAAAAACACTTGGATATTTTGTGGTACTGTTTTTAAATAAATGACCACTTTTATGTATTGCTGAAGGCAGGTACTGGATTTTTGATGAGGTGAGATTGTGTTTGGATTGCCGAACAGTTGCTGAGATTAAGAAAAATGAGCAGGTGCCCTTGAGAATATCGGCAGGTTTTTCTCCTTCAAGTGAAAAATAACATTGATTTATGACACTAGAGCCCTTCAGCTTTCAATCTGTTCAGCCTGTTACCTAATGACACTTTTCAAAATGTTACTTCCTTTCAGCATCAGAAATGATGTTCTGTTTTTCGCTCTCCTCGGCTTTGGAGAAATCTGTTTTGGGAGATAGAATGTTTGGAATGCTTGATTATTTCCCTTTTTGGACAGACCATGCCTAATGGACTAACTAACTATCTAAATAAATAAAATATGGAGTCCTTATTTACAACAATATTATATTTTCTGTTATTATGACAACTAGATAATATCCAAAGTGTGAGTATAACTTATTGGACGTTTTCAATCAGTATAAACGAATGATTTTCC
Source organism: Hemibagrus guttatus (assembly GCA_033459395.1). Classification (NCBI taxonomy): domain Eukaryota; kingdom Metazoa; phylum Chordata; class Actinopteri; order Siluriformes; family Bagridae; genus Hemibagrus; species Hemibagrus guttatus. The sequence goes on from JAUCMX010000002.1 coordinate 29,500,462, forward strand.
TGTCTGTGAGTTTGATATAATATGAGAAAGGACGCTGTTGGCTTTTAGTGTGAGATGTGTATTTTTCCCTCTGTGGGGATATCCTTACAGAGAATTTCAGTGGTTGAAGATAACACCTTCAAATTTTAGATTCTTATGAACAAGCACTTAGAGAGCAGAAATGGGTTTGATATCATCATTTACTTCGAAGATACATTTTTGAACATTTGTGTGGAAAAATTCTTAAATCTCTGAGTGTCTACTTTCATATAAGCTTCATATTAACCACCACTGTGGAGTGGGACATGACAAAAATATTCAGTACTAAACATGGACACAACAAAACAATTCCATTTTTTGGCCTTTGGGAGAAAGAGCTATGTCAAATGATTTAATCAGTTTGAGGATTATATTAGTCAGGACATGAAAGTATTTTCTAATTGACAAATGCTATTTTTTGAGAATACCACATTTAAAGTATGTACAAATGATACAAATAAAAAGCATATCTAGCTTGATAAATGAGGCCTCTTATTAGGGACTTTGTATAATAGTGAATTAAATGCATATTATTATACATAAATAATTATTAATGCAGGGGGGCACGTTTGCCTCACACCTCCAGGGTTGGAGGTTCGATTCCCGCCTCCGCCATGTGTGTGTGGAGTTTGCATGTTCTCCCCATGCCTCGGGGGTTTCCTCTGGGTACTCTGGTTTCCTCCACCGATTTCCTCTCCCGGTCCAAAGACATGCATTGTAGGTTGATTGGCATCTCTAAATTGTCCGTAGTGTGTGATTGTGTGAATGAATGAGTGTGTGTGTGTGCCCTGTGATGGGTTGGCACTCCGTCCACGGTGTATCCTGCCTTGATGCCCAATGACGCCTGAGATAGGCACAGGCTCCCCGTGACCTGAGAATATATCGGATAAGCGGTAGACAATGAATGAATGAATAAATTATTAATGCAGCTAAATACTGCTATTCCTAAACCTTAGGTCCAGTCCTGTTTTGTCCCAGATAATAAGAAGCTCCACATGCACACAGATGAACAGAAACAGTAGTGTTTTTGTATTTTTTTAAATTTTGTATTTATTTTTTGTCTAAACATTTTGTCTTTAATTTTTTTTTCATATTTGCCTTTTTATTTTAATATTCATGTTGTTTCAGTGCAAGAGGTTTTGCATTTTACATGTGTATTTATTTATTGTCTTTTTATCTCTTTTGCCAGTACTCGAAGGTTCCCCTACCTCTTTTTCCTGTTGTATTTATGTTACCGTGAACTTTCCACATTTACTTCATCTTACTGTGTTACACAAAGAGATTCAGGACTGAGAGTACTGTTTCATTATTTATTATGGAAGCATGTGATATTCAATATATGGATAAAGCTGTTAATGCAGGATATACAGATCATATTTAGTTAACATTGTTTCTGTTATGAAACCATCAATCAATCATTGTTTGATAGAAGGTATGGCTGGATTATAGAAACTTGGATTCGAATTCTTTTCTATACTATGTAGAAAATGCAGAACTATTCCATTCCATGATATGGTGCTGGATGCACTCTCCCGAGTTGAACGTCTAGAGCTGGTTGAACTGGAACAGGATTTTTTTGGGGTCCCAGCAGCTTCTAGTCATTTCCTACTACATTAATCCGACTATCCAAATGAAATCTGTTGCAAAATGAATCACGGCTGTCTATAGAGGAGCTCGGTGGTGCGAGTAAATAGCTTGCTATGCTGCTATAGTTTTAAACTTGGGATTTTCACAGAATTATTTTAGAATGTTTGAGAAAAAAAAAAAAAATCCAAAAGATTCTGTAGTTATAATACTGGATGATGCTGCTGTTGTTCTTCCTCTTCTTTCGGCTGCTCCGTTCAGGGCCGCCACAGCGGATCATCTGGTCTACATATTAGATTTGGCACAGGTTTAATGAGCCTCCCGCTTTACAATATTACTACTTCCATTTCATCAGAAAATGGATAACCCAAACTCAGTGGTAAGGAGACTACACAAACAAAGACAAGGGCTACTACCTTGTATAGAAAACTTTATTATAAAGTGAAATTGCAGAAGAAAAAGATGTGAATTAATTTTAGATCAAATGTGTCAAGGATATTCAGCAATTGGGGCTAATGATAAAAACTAAAAAGGTACATAAATTTGATTAAACTAATGGTGTGTAAACAGCGCAAGAGATTTAAGTTATAAATTAAACCTGTTCGCCTGAGCTTGTAGATTTAAGAGATTTTATTCAACTATATATTTTTCAATAATCTGCCTAAACCAAAAAAGATCCAATAGAAAGAAACCACACACAAACACAAACAAACTACAAATACACAAGTTAGAAAAATTAATGGAAAGGAATAATCCAAGCCATGATGATGATGAAAAAAACGGTAGAAGTCAACACTTTACATTACTGTTAATATGAGTGTTAATATGAATTTTATTTAGCCAGTTAAAGTCTAAAGAAAGAAATTGACAACAATAACCTATAAAAGTGCAAGATTATAACATAACAATGAGTAATGAATATTTCTCACTAACACTTTCAAAACTGTTGTAAATAATTTACTTTTAAATAACAAAATCAAACGTGACAGTGCTTAGTAATGCATGACCATGTTTAATACTATTACCTTTACTTTAATACTATTTAATATCATCATCATTAACTACTGAAGAACAACACAGTAAGCAACACTTCATTAGACCAAAGGCCATGATTGAATTTATGCACATTTCAGTCTTCGTTCGCCGATTTGTACCTTCTCATCGACATTTCAGATCAAGTAGATGAAGCTTCATTTAAAAATCTGCAAAAAAGGTGACGTTTTCTTTTTTTCCCTTTTCTTTTGAGAGGAAAATCAGGAATGTGAATATAGAGGAGTCTAAATATGTATATTCACCTGAATTTTTTTTACATTATTTTATTGGTATAGAGATAATCCTCAGTTTTTACACACCCATCTTTCTTTTGACACAAAAGTGAAGGTTGGGGTTCTGTATCTGAGCTCAGGCTGAAATATAAGTGTAAAATATAATTAGCTGTGGCACCCAGAGGCAAGCTAGTCATTTAGTCCAAGCTAATCATAGTCCGTTAATCAACAGATTTTAAACCTAAATAAATGAGGAGTGAAATAAAACAGAAACTACATTATAACAAATATACTGCACACACCGACTACAGAACTGTGGACGTGACTTTTTAATTTAGCCCTACTATTAATATAAAACTACCAGTCTGGTATCATTACAGTACAAGTAAAACCTTACCTTTTTCAAGAAATTCAAGCAAGTTGGTCAAAGTTATAAGACAGGGTCGATAAGCAAATTCTGAGATTTAACATTTTGTGTGTGTGTGTTTTTTTTTAGGGTTTCAATGTAGAGTTAACGCCACAAAAGTACTTCGATAACCCCAGGTAAAAAGTCTAAAGTGTCCTCAGTGAGAAAGTCAAGAGTTGGAGCATCTAATGGTTAACCCTCCACATCTCTATAACTTTTCTACACTGGAATGTAGCTTTGAAGCAGTCATTTTTATGATATTCTGAAAGAGTGAAAAAAAGTTTGGTCAAAGATGTATCATGTTGATTGAGGGTTTCGGAAGTTTTTTCCATAAAAATCGATTCATGACACTTTGCATATGTACACGTATGACCATAGGAAATTTGATATACATAGGATTATTATAATAATTGTAGTGCAGTAATTAATTCCTTTCTCTATATGAATATAAGCATGTGGACACTTGACCATTGTACATCTCATTTCGAAATCACTGGCATTAACATCGACTTCCTCCTATGCTGGTATTAACAGTTTTCACTCTTCTGGGAAGGCTTAGTGCTAGATGTTGGAGTCCAGCTGTGTAGTTTTGTGTTAGTGTTTAGTTACAACAGCATTAGTGAGATCAGAAAGTGACGTCAGGTGAGAACACTCCAGTTCCATTTCATCCCAAAGGTGTTTAATGGGGTTGAGTCAGGGCTCTGCACAGGACACTCGAGTTCTTCCAGTCCAACGTTAATGTCCTCATGGAGCTCGGGAGCTTTGTGCACAACGTCATTGTTACACTGGAACAGGGTTTGAGTCTCTTAGTTCCAGTAACGTTTACAAGAAGTACATCCCAAATCACATAATTGTGCACTACTACACAGTGCTTAATTTGCTCACACTAAAATTCCAACAAGAAGTAGACTTCAAGTACCCGGAAGATGCACTTATTTGAGCAAAAAACTAAATGTGGAATGGAAAGTTTAACACTTGCACTCACAAGGTGGAAAAGGGATGGGGCTACCAGGTGCTGATGCTGGATGAGAAAAAAATTTAAGATGGCCAACAACACGCCGATAGGTGATGCATCTTCGCTAAATATTCACTGTATTCTGGTAAAGTTAGCAGCGTTGCGTTATGTGCGTTTGATTTGTGTCATTTGCCAATTGACTAGGAAATGGCTTTTACTTCCATTTAGTTCTATTTGAGGAAATACTCCCCTTCTAACATTCATACACTAGACGCTAGAGTACATAGTGCATTGTGTAAGTATGTAGTGTGTAGTACATCATTTGGGATGCAGCCACAGACATTCTATACAATTGTGTGGCAAAGATTTGAAGAAGAACCATATATGGGTGTGACAGTCAGGTGTCCATAAACCTTTAGCCGTAAACCATGACACGCTTGTGTCTTTTTAACATATCTGATTAACTGAAGCATTTCCCAGACTGTCAGCAGTAAAAGACTTCTTTTCCGTCTGAATACATGAATGGCTTTTAAGATGCCGTTTGTCACTAAAACTCTTTCCGCACTCCGTGCAAGAATACGGCTTCTCTCCTGTGTGGAGGTGCTGGTGGCGCTGGAGATCGATCTGTTGAGTAAACCCCTTCCCGCACTGTTCGCAGTAATACGGCCTCTCTCCTGTGTGCACGAGCTGATGCCTTCTGAGGTTGTGTCTGCTGATGAAACCTTTTCCGCATTGCGAGCACCGGTGCGGCTTCACTCCTGTGTGAATGTGGTCATGTTGCTGGAGGGAACTCTGGCACGTAAAAGTCTTTCCACAGCGCGTGCAGCGGTACAGCTTCTCGCCAGTATGGGTGCGCTCGTGCTGGCGGAGGTGACTTTGTCGGAAGAAGTTCTTTCCGCACTGTGAGCAGTAATAGGGTTTTTCTCCGGTGTGAACGCGCTGGTGGCGCTGGAGGTCATTCTGCTGAGTGAAACTCTTCCCGCATTGCGAGCAGTAATACGGTTTCTCTCCAGTGTGAATGAGATGATGCCTCCTGAGGTTGTGTCCGCTCATAAAACCCTTTCCGCACTGCAAGCATTTGTACGGCATCTCTCCGGTATGAACGAGCTGATGGTGTTGGAGACGGCTATGTCGAGTGAACCCCTTGCCGCACTGCGAGCAGTGATGTGGCTTCTCTCCCGTATGGATGAGCTGGTGCTCTTTGAGGCTGCTTTGTTTTCGGAAACTCTTTCCACACTGCGAGCAGTAAAACGGTTTCTCTCCGGTGTGAATGAGCTGGTGCCGCTGGAGATCACAACGCTGAGTAAAACTCTTTCCACAGTACGAACAGTGATATGGCTTCTCTCCGGTGTGAATGCGCCGGTGGGTTTTCAGATTGATTTGTTGACTGAAATCTTTTCCGCATTGTAAGCACCGGTATGGTCTCTCACCGGTGTGAACACGCTGGTGTTGCTGAAGATGACTCTTTTTAGTAAACTTTTTTCCACAGTGCACACAGCAGTGACTTACCCTCTCCTTGCCCATTTCTTTATGAATCCGTCTATGATGGTTGGAGAAAACCGGCCAATAACATTCCTCTCCGGGTTGAACAACCGCTAGAGAAAAGAACATTAGAAAGACAACGTTAATGCAACGTATTATTCGTTAAAAAAAATAACTGAACTGAAAAATAACTCGGTGTTAAAAAGCTTTTGGTTTGGATTTGTATTGAGTTTTAAAAAAGTCCACTCTGAAGTGTTTTAATCCTCTTCTATCACAGCATTTAGCCAAGGACAAAATCACTTATTAATGAACAGCATCAGTTTCTTTAAAATTCATTTATATTCACAGTTAATAGACAAGCTAGGCCATGTTAGGTTCCCAAGCCTGGTCCTGAAGTACACAATCCTGCACATTTTAGTGTAAACTCCCGTCTAAAGCAAGGCCGCAATTAATGCCAATTAATGGGATTAGGTGTGATGAGAGAGAGGAGAGAAAGAAGCGGGAGAATAAAAAACTGAAAATTTGTTCTGGAGACTTTCACACATCAAACTTAAACTTCCAGCTGTACAACTGATTACTACAATGGAGATGCCTTCATAAAATGTCCTAAAAGAAAGCTTCAGCACACCAATGGGAATATTTTTCTCTATTAAAAACAAAGGGTAAAAAATCTGTTTATTATTATCTATAGTTTATTGTGTAGTGTTTACTGTGAAGGAGTTATTTGAAGTGATTTTCACACCGCAAGTCCGAGTGTAATTGTTCCCCCTGCAGCTTTGGTCTGATTTCTTGATTCGATCAAACCCTGGTGCTATTTGCGTTTTCCTCACATCATCACAAACACGCATGAAAAACACAACTGACTGACTTATACTACACAGTGCACCTCAACGTTCTTCTCTCACTCATGCTACATGTGTGTTGTGGACAGTAAAAATTGTCACCAACTAAAACACAAGCGCAGGTTACTTTACTTCCTGAATGAGTGAGGACCCGAATACGAGTCGCCTCCAAGTTTACGGGAATCGTGGCACAGTTCCAGTTCAACTGAACTCACACTACCTCCTACAGGAAGTCTTAGGTTCTCTTCCACGCTGCACTTCCTGGTCCACATGACAGCTTTCACGTTACTCATTTCACATGCAAAATGCACTACAATTCAGACTAAACTGCTAACGTGAAATCCAATTTAAACCAACAACATATTCGAATAATTTACAGCCTGTGGTCTGCCTCCCAGCCAGCACCAGGGTCAGAACTGCTGTTACAGTAAATGAAATCACTCCTTTAGACCAAAGACATTCCAGAATTTCACACTGATGTGCTATATGCACCTGCAAGAAGAAGGAGGTGAAGGTCTGGGATTGTGTGGTCAAGTTTTCAAGAAACTTCTCCTTTTGAGGTTTTGATGAATCAGATTTTTGCAGATTGCTTAAAGATCAAGAATCTTTTTCAGTATTCAACAATTCCTATCACCCAAATAGTTTCTAGTGCATCAAACTTTATATTCTATATACAGGTCTGAGACAATAATCCATGGCTGTAGTTGATTAGTAGGGTTGGGTAGCAAACTCTATACTTTTAAGGGTACCGACCAAATTACTACAGAGTACCGATTCACATTAAATCAATCAGTGCCAAATTTTGGTACCTGAGAACGCATCCGGGTGCCGCATGAGAGTAATCGAATACAAAATACAAAATCAGATGCAGACAACGCTATTTGCAATATTTGTAATTCTAAATGCAAGGCTGGTCATGGCAACACATCTAAGCTCAGGAAGCACCTGTAGGAAACTTTTTCCTTGTCGAAGCAGAGACCAGGAGACGTTGGGAGATCTTTCAAGCAGGAGTTACTCTTTATTGAGAACTCACTGTGCGTCGCTGCAGTCATTCAAGTCTGACTATAGCTCAACACAGTAAAGTTTATATACCTTTCAATGGGGAGGGATACATAGAGGTGGAGACATTTTAAACAAAGCATGCAAATGCAGTACAGGAATCAGCCCATTACCGGAATTTCCCCAGCCCCGATCTCATCAGCATAAAAGTGTCAATCAAATGCATAAGTGTTAATCCGATCAGCCTGACAGTTATACCTTCACATTATCACAGAGACAAAGGCACAGCTATGCCTTGAGCTTAAGTTGGGACCTTGCCCAATGGTCAGGAAGAGCATAAAGACAAAAGGTTAATCTCTCAGACACCTGGGCTGCCTGACTTGATCTTCTTAGAATGTCATGCTCTTCACCTCAAAATGTAAAACATAATGTACATAACATTTTCAGTTTATATACTATTACATTGGAACCTAGATTTAACATTTTATACATTTGTAATTAGGGCTGAAACGATTCCTCGAGTAACTCTAATACAAAAAATCATCCAGGCAAATTAGTTGCCTGGAAGCTTTGTTTAGTCCATTTACTACACACAGAGCACTGCGTTTCCCGACGGACCATTATTACTGACGCACAACCCGCTAAACTCGGGGAGAAAAGATTCAGGCTAAAGAAAACGGCAGAAAGTTTGCAAAGTTTGGGATCATTTCAAACTAAAACAGAAATAAAACTTGGTACAGTGTGATTACTGTAAGATTGAACTGGTTTACCACAACAGTACAAGCTCGATACTTCAATATCTCATTCGAAAACACACAGTTCATGGAGTCGACACAAGCTAACGTTAGCATTCGCACTTAGCTTAAATCAATATGATTGTTAGTTGAAATTAAGGCCCGTATGTGGATTGTGGCTATATTTAGTGACTAAGCCCTGTAAATCAATATGGTGGCTAGTTATGATGTCCCTAATTTAGCTAAGTTTTGTGAAAGCCTAAGCATCATTCATGTTGATGCCTCACTCTCTCTCTGTCACGCTCACACACACACCAGTATATAGAGAGATATTTAAGAGGGTTTATTGTCCAAATAACTCTAATTTCATGTAACAGAAAAATGTGTTTTTCTTTATTTTATGTGTATGGACTCTGTTTCTTGTTCCAAGTTACCTTTCTGTCCACTAATTTTTGCCTCTTAGAAAAGCCACAAAGTCTTCCAGGAAGACTTATGTCAAGTAAAGGCTTATGTCATGCTTGAGTTATAGTTAGACTGAAACTTGAAAGTTAAGTTATACAACATAAATGCAATGTTTAGGTATTATTATTATTATTATTATTATTATTATTATTTTTGGTTGTACTATGTTTACATTTTTTTTAAGTAATCAAGTTTTTTCATTTATATATATTTGTATTTGCATTTTGAATGTAATATGTCAATTAAATGCACTAAACGTGTTCAGATTGTTTTATTTTTCTAAACAGGAAACAACTTAGTCGTTTCATTTTAAGAGGCCGGTCTTATTTTCTCTTGCATACTTTTGTATTCCTCTTTAATAAAAAAAAAGTACTTCTTATCCGATTACTCGATTAATCGATGGAATATTCTATTACTAATATAATCGATAGCTGCAGCCCTATTTGTAATCCAACACACCTAATCAAACACAACATGTATTTAAAAGCTCAAAAGTGTACTGTATTTGGCAGCCTGATCTCCCGTAGCAAAATAGCAAAAGTAGCTGCAGCTAACACACCTGCTTAAGTCGAACCCCTGGACGAAGACGACGAAACATTAAGTGAGGAATCGACGACAACTTCAACATCTTCAGGTAATTAATTATCCTAGCCAATTTGATAAGTTGTTGTTGGAGAAAACGACAATTCACGGCGACGGTTGGCGTTAACATAACGTTTTTCCTAACATCAGTTAACACTTCTAGTTAACGGAACAAAATTCCGTACTGTGCCATTTATGGTAAACAAATAGTAACGTTGACATTGAGAGTTTTGGACTCATTCTTTTTCACTGAAATTTATGTTTTTGTTATTATACAGAGTGTAAAGTACTGAAAAAGATACCATACCAGTAAAAATGTGAACGGTACATAACCCTTCTTGATTAGGCAACAAAACAAAAAGACTGGTGTTCGAAGGGAATTTTCCCCCAATTTAGTCTTGCCCAATTTCCACCCACGCCTCAGCGTGCTTCATCATACAACAGCTAACACCCCCATGAGGGCAGATGATATAAAGTGCTAACTCCGAGACACATGAAGCCAGCCAACTGTATCTTTCTGCACTGCTGCTCATTGCTATTATTTAGGAAAGTACTACCCACCCTGTTCTAGCGCATAAGCTCAGATACCCGTGACTGGCTAGCGTGACTGTGATTGATAGCATGGGCAGTTTCTGCACTCTTAAGACACCCTTTAGACAGCTTTTTCTTAAGTTTGGTCATTTTTGACAGCCCAGGTAACAGAAATGGTCATTAGAAAATGACTGGAATGGGAAAGACAGATGAATAGGAATGAACTATAAGTAAAGAAATTTCACTTGAACATAAACATGATTCATGAGTATAAAAGGAAAATCAGACAAGAAATCAGGACAAGATTGACAACCGAAATATCAGTGAAATATAGTTTTAACTTAAATGCTAGAAGCACATCTTCTATAGCTGGAGCAATATATAAGAGAATAAATAACATTTGTTGAACGTCTACTTCCAGATTTCTTCCTCCTTTCCTGCTGTAATAACCTACACTCTTCAGGGAAAGGCTTTTCATTAGATTTTACATTTAACATTTATGGTGTTTGGCAGACACCTTAACCAGAGAGATTTACAGAAGTACTTTGAAGTCTCTATCAATAAATACATTCTGACACTGTTTCAGTAGGTCATGGACCAAGAAAACCACTAGTCTGGAAACTTTTGCAGGAATAATATAGCAAGAAAAGCACACAAGTGCTAAATTAAGTACCTAAGGAAGACGTAGGTCTGTAAACATAGTTTGAAGACTGCCAGTGACTGGCTAATGCTTTAAGGTATTTATCTGAAATAAGTGCAAACACATTGTTTAGTTAAAAAATATTTTGTTTTTACATTATGTACAGACATCTGTACATAAGAAATCTGAAATCTGGCCTTTGACTACAACTGCTTTATCTTATATGGTTATATGATCTTCTGTATGCATGACTAGGAGTTGTCTGTGACTAGAAATTCTTATGACCAGAGATTGTTTGTGCAAAATATTATAGGGACAGAACTGCGATGGAGACTAGATGGCATGGATCAAGGCTGATACTCAGGGCTATCTGGATCAGGTGATGATCAGGCCTTGTAATGTAGCCAATGATTGACAATATTTTCCTTTCCTTAATCCTGTTTTGTGTTTTAATCCTGATTATACATCGACTAGGCAAAACACTATGACCACCTGCCTAATATTGTGTTGGTCCCCCTTTTGCTGACAAAACAGCCCTGACCCGCCATGCACTTTGTATTCTGACACCTTTCTGTCAGAACCAGCATTAACTTCTTCAGCAGTTTGAGCAACAGTAGCTCGTTTGTTGGATCGGATCACACGGGCCAGCCTTCGCTCCCAACGTACATCAATAAGCCTTGGCCGCCCATGACCCTGTCGCCGGTTCATCACTGTTCCTTCCTCGGACCACTTTTGATAGATACTGACCACTGCAGCCCGGGAACACCCCACAAGAGCTGCAGTTTTGCAGATGCTCTGATCCAGTGGTCTAGCCATCACAATTTAGCCCTTGTCAAACTCGCTCAAATCCTTACACTTGCCCATTTTTCCCACAGCACAAATAAATTGCGTACATTTTTACTCTTGCCCATGCCTACCAGTGTTCTATTTATTTGAAAAATTTCCACAGCATTACTTTCTTACAACAGCACAAGCTCATGATAGCTAACTGTTTACTTATCTTACAGTTTCCCATCATACTGAATACTTGTAATCATGTGGCACAAAGCTGACTGTCTAAGCAATAATAACTCTCCAGGGAAATGACTGAGATTCGAGTTGGGTTTACGGGGATATTTTTGGAAAATATTATATCTTTCACTCAGAAACTCAGAATCACATATGTCTCCAGTACATCAATAAAATGCAATTAAAGTAAAAAAAAAAAAAAATTAGATTTAGCAACTGATTACATTAGTACAGACATGAATAAATTAGCAAAGGAATCCAAAACTCTTTATAAAATGTCCTCCAATAACAAAAATGTGAAAATAAGGCATCAACATCAACACTTTGGTACGCAGAAATGCAAATCCTCAAGACTAAAATTACACACAGCTTCTCCACACACACATCACAACACAACACAGTACATACAACTGCGTGTGCAAATTCAGGCAAAAATGGACACACTGTACTCTTAATACTGCTATCATTTACATTCATGCAATAATAATATCATTATTATTGTTTCCAATGACCAATCAATGGTCACCACTGACCAATCACTGATCACCATTGCTCTCAATGACCAATCACTGATCACCACTGACCAATCACTGATTACCATTGTTCCTAAAAAAACTGATTATTATTGTAAATTGATTATTATTGTTCCCAATGATTAATCATTGATCACCAATTTTTCTAATGACCAATCACTAATCATTGTTCCTACTGACCAATCAATGATCACTATTGTTCCTAATGGCCAATTACTTTTCACCAGTGTTCCTAATGACCAATCACTGATCACCGTTGCTTTTAATGACCAATCAAAGATCACCATTGTCCCCAATGACTAATCACCATCAATGGTCAATGCTGTTTGCACTATTTACAAAAATCCAAGTTATTCCATCAGTAATTATTTCCTTCATGTCTATTTCCAGACTACTCTCTACCATTGATAAGAAATGATAAAATTCGACACATAAATGGTCACCATTAAATAAATTATATAATAAATAGTGTATGACATCTTGACCAGTCTTATAATACTGATAATAAGCGTAGAACAACATTCAGCGCAGGCTATAATGGCTAAAAGAGTTCGTTAACAACAGGAAATTTGCAAAGATGTAAACAGATCTTCTAACAAAATATATTGCCAGAACTTACAATGTCACGAATTTCAGATGCAGGCTAAGGATACTAACGAGCAAGGATTCACTGCGCAAAAGTAAGGAGACTTCCGGGTTTCTTCCGGAGTGAATCCCACACTGCGCATGCGCAGACTATTTTATGAAAGCGCGCATGCGTGCCATTTCACTGCATCGCTTAACTTTTAAGAGGGCAGACGCGACAAAAAATGACACATTAATCTTCTTGATACTATTTACACTGTGAACGTATTAGTCATGTACATTTCATCTACAAATTAAAGAAGCATTTAGCCAGTTGTCATTATTGGTTTTACTTTCTATCTTTTTTTTTTTAAATATCTATTATTAGGCTTAGATTATGTGGAGCGTAATATATGTTCATGTATGTATTATAACCTTATATGAGCTCGTTAATATTAATCATCCATATCACAGTCAGAATAATAAACAAACAAAGAAATCAATCAATCTTAAATGGATTTTTCAAGGTTATGACAGACTTTGAAAAATTATACCTTTTATGTTATGATAAAAGTTCATACTGCTTGGTCAGTGTTGCATTTGCATGTTTATGTTATGTTAACAAATATTAAAACTATCCACTAGATGGCGCCAACTGGCCAGATATTTCAATCTAAAAGCATACCATGCTACATAACTATATACACTACATTGCCAAAAGTTTTGGGACACCCCTCCAAATCATTGAATTCAGGTGTTGTTTTTCAGGGGTTGGGCTCGGCCCCTTTGTTCCAGTGAAAGGAATTCTTAACGCTTCAGCATAAAGACATTTTGGACAATTTCATGCTCCTAACTTTGTGGGAACAGTTTGGGGATGTCCCCTTCCTGTTCCAACATGACTGCTCACCAGTGCACAAAGCAAGGTCCATAAAGACATGGATGAGCAAGTTTGGTGTAGAGGAACTTGACTGGCCTGCACAGAGTCCTGACCTCAACCCGAAATAATATCTTTCGGATGAATTAGAGTGGAGACTGCGAGCCAGGCCATCTCATCCAGCATCAGTGCCTGACCTCACAAATACACTTCTAGAGGAACGGTCAAAATTTCCCATAAACACACTCCTAAACCTTGTGGAAAGCCTTCCCAGAAGAGTTGAAGCTGTTGTAGCTGCAAATGGTGGGCCAACTCCATATTACATTCATGTGCATGTAAAGGCAGATGTCCCAGTTTTGACATGGCTCACAGTCTCCGCTCTAATTCATCCCAAAGGTGTTCTATCGGATAGTGGATTAGGTAATGCAAATAGCCCCTAGGTATTAACAGTTGTGTAAATGTGTGAGTGAATGTGTTTTTTTTTATGGTGCCCTGAAGTAAATAATCACCTCGCACCCAGGCCAGATTAAAGCCCTTACTAAAGAGAAATGGATGGATGGATGGATGGATGGATGGATGGATAAATAAATAAATAAATAAATAAATAAATAAATAAATAAATAAATAAATAAATAAATAAATGAATGAATAAATAAATAAATAAATATCACTACAAGATCATAACTAACTGGAATAATGTATTCAAGTTGTCTGCTAAATTTTCATTTTTAATCCCACAATTAAGAAGCATCTACTATATGATGATCAGGGTTGTACTACAGACAAAAACAAGTGAATTCATAAAATGGTACAATCCAGTGAGCAGCTCCTACAACTCTGATCAGCAGGATTTCTTCTTTCTCTTTTACATTTATGAGCTGAGGCACTGTGACCCTGCTGTCGGAGTAATTACGCTGTAAATTTGTGCAAAAAATAAAAGGTTAGAATGCTTTTTGAAACAAATGGTTTAAATGAACTGAAACGGATTAAGGATCAGGATGAGGTCTGATTGCTGGGAACACGATCAATTATTTTGTCCTGGTTTAACCTCAGCTGCTAGACTGGTGTTAACAGCTGGACTCAGAATCATTACGCATCTGCTGGTGTGTGTAATTAACTGCTGTATATGACATGAAGGATTTGGCAGAAATGATTTGGGGCAGTCGGACTGGACAGAGGGAAATGGAAGTGGAAACATGACCTGCTGTTGTACAGAGCAGACTGAGAGCAGACTGAACCACATCTCTTGCTGTGTTTTACTGAGATGACTTGCAGCTCTATAATGTATATAATGTGAATTCTTTTAAGCAGATAATAGTACAGAAAAATATCAGAGGGATTAGCTCATATTTTCTATGGATTGCGGAATGGATTTTACTCAGTGAGAAATTTTTTTTTTGAGCTTAACAAAACAAACATATGTGAAAAACCAACATGTAATAAATGTGTGTGTATCATCAAACCATCCATCCATCCATCCATCCATCCATCCATCCATCCCTCCATCCATCCATCCATCCATCCAGTTTTCTAGCACTTATCCTACATAGGGTCACAGGTCACCTGGACTCTATCCCAAGGGACTCAGGGGCACAAAGCTGGGGGCACACTGGGTGGCGTAACAACCCAACATACACAAGCTCACACATTGCGGACAATGTAGAGATGCCAATCAGCCTACAACGCACGTCTGCAGACTGAAGGAGGAAACTGGAAAACCCGTAAGAAATCCCCAAACCTGGAGGCAAAAATGCTAACCATTAACTCACTGTGCCCTCGTTAATAACATGCACAATGTGTAGAAATAACATCTTAATCTTACATCAGAAATCATTTGATTATCATATATAAGTTTGTGTAAGGAATGAAAGGAATAAAGTTAGTATAGTTACTATAGTTGATATACAAAACCTAAAGAGGTATCAAGCTAAAAAACTCATTTAATCAGCAATAAAACACTTTGGCATGTGCAGTTATTGGAAAACAATCAAGGGCAGAGTTACTACATCCCCAATGTTGATTATTTTCCTTTATTAGCACATTCCACCATTGTTGTTTTTTTTACCCATCTTATACTATAGCAATTTGCCAACAATTAAATTGTTTTATTAATTAAAGATCATGATTTTTAGGAAAGCTTAAGCTCTCTCAATGGGTATACTGCATAAAGGTAACTCTTATTCTCTCCCTCCTTCTCCCGATACTGACATGTGGAGAGAGGGAATGTATGTGTTCATGAGTAAGTGTGTGTGTGTGTGTGTGTGTGTGTGTGTGTGTGTGTGTGTGTGTGTGTGTGTGTAATATAAAATGTGTTATTTTTCCTTTCTTCACCTCTTTTGAGAAGTCTAAAACTGAGCAGCATCAATCTCCATCCTGCCATGTCGTTTCACCATCAGAGCAACAGATCCTCCACTTTAAAAGCGTCTCCTGTTCTCTGCTTTTTCCTTCTCTCTCTCTCTCTCTCTCTCTCTCTCTCTCTCTCTCTCTCTCTCTCTCTCTCTCTCTCTCTCTCTCTCTCTCTCTGATTTGTCCCTGTCTGCTTGGCTGCACACATCAGCTGCTCTTCTTCCTGAAGTTCTGAACATATGAATGACAGCAAATTTTTTATCACCAGAGCCTGTATTTACTGATGTGTGAGGTGAAACACTGAGCAAGTCAGACAAGACAGCAAGACGAAGACGCGTCCTTTTAGCGCATCGTCACGTCTCCGTCTCAGATCTGAAAACCTCAAGGGATGAGACAGAGTGAGAGTAAATAACATAACAAGAGGCACTGAGGAAAAGGGGAAATTGAGGGATCTAGAGATACGAAAGAAGAGAGCTGGGACAGTAGAAGAGCAGCTCAGTCAGGAGAAAGAGGATCAGAGGATCAGAGGAGTTGACAATGAGAGATGGGGAAGCTGAAGAGGGAACTGGAGGGAAAAGGCAGAGCTGAACATCTCTACCTCAGCAGGACACACTCCACCTGCTTCTCGACCCAGATGACTTGACCTGCATGAGAATCAGTACTTCGACTGAGATAACAAGCTCAACATTTGCTCCCAAGCTCAACCTGACATACCAACATCTTCATCAGTGTGTGTGTGTGTGTGTGTGTGTGTGTGTGTGTGTGTGTGTGTGTGTGTGTGTGTGAACAAATGCAGCCCTGAGAAAGTTCACATCGTGTCAGCTGCAGTCTGTTTACTGCTTCTTCTTTGCATCAGAGGTGGATGTTATGGATTTCAAGCAATGATGTCATGTTCAAGCAATGATGTCACAGCCATGTCATTTACATAAAAAAAGAGAAGAACTGCTTTAGGCATTGGTGAAAATATCATCAAAGTTTGTGTCTAGTTAGTGCTGAGAGGATTAATGCCGCCTCAAATTGTGCTTGAATGTTTGGGTGTTTATTTTAACCAAGGGGACTTTTTTTAACTAAGCACTTTTGTAAAATATCAGAATTTTATTATGATGTCATAGATCAAAGTTGATAGTGTGATTGCTTTGATCTCTGATGTCAATCATGACATATTTTCATAAACATATATATATATATACACATCGTTTTTGTGAGTTTTCCTGACTTCACTTTTCTTCCTGTAAATGAGCCCAAAGGCCACCTTTTGGCACACCTCCTTCCTGAATTCTGTTATATAATCCTTCTTCTATAACTCATTCTATCCTTATCCCACCCCCTCTTTCTGGCCATGCCTCATTTGTAAAACAATTAACCTTCTCTACACTAATAGTGGCTTATGCCAACAGTTCAATGTGACAGTGAATGGAGCAGTGAATTGCAGGGTGCCAATGTTTAATTAGCCTCAGATTTAACGACCGGTTGTAAATTTCAAATTTCCCTCTCGTTGTGACTTTTTAATCATAGTCTAACCTTTCACAGAGCTCTCTGTCCTGTTCATTTACATAACCACGGCGCTCTTGAGGCTCCAGAGGCTCCTGAGGCTGTTGCTGATCGCTGTTTGTGTATTACAGTGTGTTTATTCATACTGTATGTAACTGAGATAAGAGTGGTACAGATGGCTGTGCTGTGGTATAAGTGATGACACAGATAATGATATATATATATATATATATATATATAGAGAGAGAGAGAGAGAGAGAGAGAGAGAGAGAGAAAGGAGTGGCAAGAGTCAATAGAGCTCAGGCTGTTCTTTTTTTAGCCTTGTGTAAGCCTTCGTATCTGTCAGATAACAGAGGTGAGGTGGCTGGTGGGTGGGAATTTGCCATAAAATGAGGGGGAAAAATCCACTGATCACATGGTTCTTGAAGAAAAAGCCAGAGAGAAGCTTAAAATCCTGAAGTCATGCTTTATTAGTCGTCCATATCTACCTTCAGCTGAGCATTGTGCGTCTTGTATTCCTGCAAGCAATGTTCTTTAGATACTCCTGCACAAATCTGTACACAGTGTTGTGCATATGAATAATGCAGACGTTCTCAGTGTAGCTTATTACAGAAGCTTAGCCTCAGTATTAGTTTAACATATTCTACAGAGACCACTACAATATCGTGTTATCTTACGAACCAGACTGTTATAATTATACTCAGATCAAGGTCAAGTTGACTGTTGATGTAAATCTCGACAACTGTATTCTAGTACAGATCATACTCACTGATAAAAAGAATGAGCGTTGAGAGATTTTATGCTGAAACCTAGCACGTTTCTGTGACGTACATATAAGCTAATATCTCTAAACGGCTTAATCCAGATCTTATTTAGATTTATTTATTTTATTTTATTTTATTTTATCGTGACGGTTGACAGTAGTAAATCAGTCTGTTGGCCTTGTGTGGATATAAATGAATAAGAAATTATTAAACACTATAAAAAGCGTTCAACAGTTTATTCAGCTTTTACGGGATTTTTTTGCTCTTACTTTTGAAATTTTCTCTCCTATTTTCTTTCAGACACATCTCTAAAATCAATTCGTTTTCATGTACACGACAATGTTTTAGAGCTGAAATGTGAAATTTGGGTTGTTTTATAGCTGAACAGAAATGTGCCAGTGTTAAAGTTTAGTTTCTTGCATTTTTTAAAACGAAAATCTTGAAACCACGGTATCAATGTACTGTATGCAGTCTAGTGTATAGAAACTGTTTAATTTGCAAAAGCATGTAAAAAAACGATGCTTATATTCCTATCAAAACTGTGTTATTCAATGAAATTGTGATAAACCCAAGGATGAGATGATAGTCTATAGATATTCCATATATGTAGTCTAATATCTACATATAGTAAACACTAATAACTGTTGTGCTATCTAAATAAAGTGAAAAAATTTGAACAAGTGAACAGTCCATAGAGACTACTGCTTTCACATATGTTGTGTTTCACTGGTGTGATTTCCTCCTTGGTTCTTTGAGGTTTGTTTATTCAGGTGAAAACACAGCAACTGACCACTGAAATGGTCTCATTATAGTTCCAACAATTCTAGTGTGGTTTAATTGCAGTGTTCAATTCAATCCTGAATTGACCCACATACAGGAAGTGAACCGAACATGCTGTGTGTTTTGGGCTGTAGATGAAATGTTTTTGTAGATGTGAGCGACTAAACAGAGCCAAAGCACAAAACTAAAGTGCTGAGGAAATGTGAAATGTGTTGAGAAGAAATCAAATTTCTACTACTTTACAGAAGTAGAAAATGTCATAATGATGACACACTTTGCAGGCTAGACACTTTTCAGCTCCTATTTTTTGTAAATTAGCTACAAAACATCAACAACCTTGAAACTTTAACAAGTTGTGTACTTTGTGTGATTTGGAAATTTATGCAGATAGTGTGGTTTGAAGTTAAGCAAACAAGCTCTTTATTAAAAGAATATTAATGCACCAGTATTTACAAAGAGTTTGTGTATCTTTAGACAGGTTGCACTTTACAAAGCTAAACAATTCGTTCGTTCACTGCACAGAAACCAGATGTCTAAAGGGACAGAAATATCACAAGAGTCCCTTGTGAATGGATTTGACCTTTCTGTTGGTGCTAAAAACCTCCAGCATTCTGCATCTTTCTTGAAATGAATCATGGATCTGACACCTAGGAAGAATTTGAATGCAATTAGAGGCAGTTTGACAGGTAGGCCTTTCTGCTATTAGCACTTTACCCTGCTTTTATTCTCTGGCTGGAACTTTCAAAAGGGCTTCATAGCTCAGAGCCACTTTATTAATGGTGTTCTTTGACTGTGAAAAGTCCTGTACAGTAATGAAGCCAGAGAGCAAACTATTAAACCTCCAACAGTTTTATATTTATGAGAAAACCATTTGAATGAAAGTATATGAATGGAGACTCATATTCAGGAGCAGTGCAGGAAAGAAAGTAATGTCTGGGATCAGATTTGTTTCCTCAGTGTAAAACACATTTTCTGCTTCAACAAGAACTGGAGTTTGCAACCAGGAGGAAAAATCTCTTCTTTTATTGTGCATCTGTACAGAAAGTTGACAGTTTAGCTGTTGGCACTGTTCCAATAAGCCCTGAAGAACACCAGTGACTAACTCCCTCTGTGTTTACCATCCTTTGGTAGCCAGGAGCAATTACTTGTGATTGGATCAGTAAAATCCTCTTTCATTGATACTGGGTGAAGCTTAGCTACACACCAATCCTGAGGAAATGCTGGAGGGGAGATTTAAAATAAACATTCTCCTTTCAATTCCCTTTCTCTCGGATTTTCTTTGTTGCTTATTTAATGCACAGAATTAGCTGTGACTGTTCACTCCTGGGCTTAGTGGTTAACATGTTTGCCTCACACCTCCAGGGTTGGGGGTTCGATTCCCACCTCCGCCATGTGTGTGTGGAGTTTGCATGTTCTCCCCGTGCCTCGGGGATTTCCTCCGGGTACTCCGGTTTCCCCCAGTCCAAAGACATGCATTGTAGGTTGATTGGCATCTCTAAATTGTCCGTAGTGTGTGATTGCGTGAGTGAATGAGAGTGTGTGTGTGCCCTGCGATGGATTGGCACTCTGTCCAGGGTGTATCCTGCCTTGATGCCCAATGACGCCTGAGATAGGCACAGGCTCCCCGTGACCCGAGAATAGTTCGGATAAGCGGTAGACAATGAATGAATGTTCACTCCTGTATCACCCACTGATAAAAGTGTGTGATCTCAGTTGGAAGTTCAAACAGAGCCACCATTATGTGACAGTCACTTTGGTCAAGTGTGTGCCAACAGCGATTACATTTTTGTTGATGTTGTGTGTTTCTTTCATGAGTTTGATATTTCAAGGTACTACTATCGTACTGTAAGAATATCTGAAATAAAGAAACAATACAATTTTACCTCATCATATCCAATACATGCTGTGTTCTGCTGACAAGCTTGTGGTATGAAACTGCTTTGTGTAGTCCTTCAAAAACCTCACAACATCTTGTGGCAGAAATGTACTAAACCACTTAGTTTAAACGTAATCAGTTTTGTTATGTTCTCCAACTGTAGTTAATTATTTTTAAAAAATTAGCAATGTCATGGACAGCATTTCACTGCAGCCAGCAAACAACAACTATGGACTCTGACTGGCAACAACCTCCAGCACGCCCACGCTCCCATTCACCAGTCTTTTAATTATGTTCACTTGTGTCTAATTACATACATTTGTTTTGCACATTTTATAAGCAATTTGGTTTTAGTTCTACATTGCTAGGTATATGCTCTGTTCCTTAGGTCTGTGATGTTACTGTTTCTAGATTCCAGTGACTATCTGTGTTTTTGATTCTGTTGGTTTCCTGAATTTGTATCTGTCTAGCTCTGATATATGTTTGAGCATGTTGACCTTTGCCTGTTTGAGTTTCTTTACTGTTTATGGATTGTTTTCTGTGTCCATTTTTGGCTGTTACTATTTTCCTGCTTATTGTGATACCGCAATCCTTTTTCCGCCTGTTCCAATACTTTTGCTATGTTTTGTTTGTGGCCGGTTCCCATACTTTTGTTGTGTTCAATTTTTCCACCTGTTTCAAACCTTTTTTTAGCCAGTTCCAATACTTTGTGCTCCTTTTATTATTATTATTATTATTATTATTATTATTATTATTTTAATATTATTATTATTATTATTATTATTATTATTATTATTTTAAGCCTGTTCCAATACTTTTGCTCTTTTTTGGGTCTGTCCTAATACTTTTGCTGTGTTCCTTTTTTAAGACTGTTCATGTAGATGAGTTAAAACACTTTACAGATATTTCCCATGTGGATTCATTTGGTTTATAATTAAAGAAGATTTATTATTTAAATGAAGTAGCTTTCGGATGCTCCCTGTTCAGGGTCGCCACAGCGGACCACAACTTGGCACAGGTTTTACGCCAGATGCCCTTCCTGACACAGCCCTCCCATTTTTCCAGGCTTGGGACCGGCACTGCATCCAGTGGCTGGGGTTTGGGCATTGGCTGGAAATTTAACCGGGGCCTTCCGCATGGGAGGCGAGAAACCTACCACTAAGCCACCAATGCCCCTGAAGATTTTTTATTTAAATCCAGGTTATTATTGTTTTATTGTTTCTGCAATAAAACGAGGAACATGCATTATTTTTCATGCTCTCATTTAAGTATAAATTAACAGACACACTTGTTCCATATAATTAAGTCAACAGCCAGACCTGCCCTTTACTCCCGGATAGTGTGAGGATAACAAGTAAGTAACAGAGGAAAACGGAGGCAAGCTTCTGCCTCATTCAGCTGACTTTTCTCAAATCCTCCTGTAATTATGTCATACCAGGAAAAGTATCTTCAACCCCAATTTGCCTGCATAGTGTCAAGAAAATTGCTGTTCACCTCAGTTTCACAGCTTTCAAATGCATTACGTTAATGAGCAAGTTAAACTGATCAATGTTGGAGTTTCAAAAGTGCTTGTGAATGATTTGAATGCATGCACACATGCTTATAACCTTTGTCACAAGAGATTTAATTCTCTCTGGCAAGGTGGCAAATGTGTAATCATGGTCTATGCCACAACAGAATAGAGACCATATTAGCTGTAAATAGGACAAAAAAGGACTTTTACTTCAACATACAACTTCAGTAAACATAATACTTTCACTAATGCAGGCCAGCCATTACACAGAAATATACATATATAAAGAAATAATGAAAGATGAGAGGGGAAATGCATTTATATTTGAAGTGAGGTTTTGCTGTGGTATATTATTGTGACTTGATGTCTCAGTGTCTAGACATTTCTTTAAAATTAAGGTGTGTGGATGAGTTTCATAGTGTGCTGAATAGGGAGTCATTATTCTGGTATCTAATAGACCTGATTAATTTCTCTCAGTAATCTCTTAGTTCATTATCATCAGTCGGTTGTACAGAAATGCAGTATGTTAGTCATCCCGCAAACCTGTACTAACCAACATGAGTGGTGGGATTTACCTGGATACTTTTCCAAGATTTTAAACAAATCCACAAGAAGAGGATCACAGTATCTGGGTCAGCTCTGACCCACAGAATCCTGTTCTCATCCAAACCCTGCAGTAAATTACCAACCCAGCAGCACTTCATCACAGGATAAAGACCTCTGTGCACTCCTGCTTTCTTTCCTCTTCCCAGCCTGAAATACTCTCTTTGGGTTTTATCTGAGATTCTGTGCTCATGAGGGCCTCCATCATCTTAAAATTGACCTTGTAACGAAGTGAGCTGTTTTAATTAAAGGTTATACAAATACTCAATACAAAGCTGCCACTGCTTTTCAGGCTGGATTATAGGAACAGTTTCCCTTCTGCTCTCTTGAGGTGTTTATTAATATGTTAACTCTTTGTGTTAGTATAATGTACATCACATCTTTGTCTTCTTAACCTGTCACTGAAACACACACACACACACACACACACACACACACACACACACACACACACACACACACACACACACACACACACACACACATACTGCTATAACCTTTGCAAGGAGGGTTGCATGTGTCCTGAATGCAGCTCCCGGCTCATCTCTCACCTTGCCGCAGGCGGCTGCTATCTTTGTCTCCTTTTTTTCCAGGTGTTGACATATGAAGAAAGATTATGTGTGTGTCTGTCTGTGTGTGAGTCAGGGACTGAGAGTTGTGTGCAGGAATAATTGTGCAATATGAAGAGAGTCCACATCCTCAGATGTTTACTCTTCACTTCTGAGAGTTCTGAAACTGAGAAGGCAAAAACTTCCTGTTCACTCAGTCACTGATTCCCCATCATCGATCTCTAGATCTGTGTCCCTGTTTGCTTGCTTCTTGCAATGTGAACTGAATTAAGGAGCATCTGGAGAGTCTACACACATTATCTTCTCTCACGACATGGTGATATTCTGGATGGTAAAAAAAAAAAAATTACCACCAGGGAGACTGTTGTTTATCTCACTTTTACACTCTCTCCCCTCTCCCACAACCCCCCGAACACACACACACACACACACACAGGATTCAAACTGTTTATGATATGATTCACTCAGAGAGAGACCCATCCTCTTTGAGCTCCTTCACTTCAGATTTGGAGGACTGATTCAAGGGAGTGATGCAGATATACTAGAAAGGGATGCTGACATCCAGGGAAGATTATGGGGATAAAATTGAAAATGGAGGAAGAACAGCTTACTGAAGAGTTAGGAGGTGGGAAACAAGCTGAGGAAGGATGGGAACCTATCAGATTGTGGAAAATCAGATTGAATGTTTTTAAAAAGACAGAGCAGAACTCTCCCCCTCTCTCTACCTCTCTCTATATCTGAAGGAAAAACTCCACCTAGTTCTTGTCTTGACCCTGACAATGTGGCCTGAGTGAGAATGTACAATTAGCTAGGAATAACAAGCTTAGCATTTGCCCCTGAGATAGAAAACCTTCAGCCATACATGAGTGTGAACAAATACAGTAATTTCCCTCAGCAGAATTGAGAGAGTTCACATCCAGTCAGCTGTACTAGATAGGGCTCAGCTTCGCACATCAGGATTTCAGGTCAGAATTTCTGCCAGAGCCCTCACAGTCTCTGTGACGTCACTAGCAGTCTTCTTGCTGTAACATCATTATCCACGTGTGTGGGAGAGACAGACAGACAAACAAAGGGAACAGATTGTGCAGTGTAAAGTATGATGAACAACAGTCTCCCTGGTGGTAAAAAAAAAATTTACCATCCAGAATAATCACCATGTCACGGAAGAGGACAATATGTATAGAATCTCCAGATGCTTCTTAATTCAAATTTCTTGTAGCATCATAAGCGGATAATGATGTTGGAGATTTCATCTCGGACTGTTAGCGACTTCAAGCACACTATGGTGTTATGGTAATACTAACCTTTAAAGAAAGAAACAGTATTATCTCACAACATATGCATGTGTTATATAACAATATTGCAAAGAATAAAGTAGCAGAAGAAGACATTAATTCTGACATTTGGCAACTACAGATGTCTGCTATTAGATTATTACAGATAATACAGGCTAATGATAAATGATTCATTGTTAGTCATACCTTTGAATGTCAAACTGTCTGCACCACAGTATCCTAGAGTGTAGTGCAAATAATTTTTGTTGACAATAATACATTGCACATACATACAGCTTCTTTCAGTTTCTTCAAATTCCACTCCCTCAGTGTGGTCATGTCTTATTTGTAAATCACTTTACCTGCTCTTCACTAACAGTGGTATATTATGACATTTACAGCATTGAGGTACTCTGTGGTGGTGCTTACTTTTTTCAAATTTAATGACAAACTAAATTTCAAATTTTCATTAAACCCATAAAGTTTAATTAGCTGTAATTACACGTGGTCTGAACTTTTATCATGAGCACAGAGTAGTCTGTCAGAGTAGTTTACAAATCCACAGCTGTCATGTTGTTCATTCATATGTAATTCTGGGCTTAACAATGTTGAAGTTCATCTGGTTCCTTTTGATGCTTTTGATTGCTAGATCAACTCTTGGCCATGACACCGATTGCCAACATGAGATCCAGAGAGGTTTTGTTCTATGAAACATGAGCTAAGAGCTGATGGTGTTCCAACTTTTCTGTTATTCTGTGACTCTCTGGAGAGGGTAATGATGGATGTGACCCTGAATGTGGAGCCTGTAATGAGCTTGTTAGCAAACAGAGCGGCAGCTCGCTCCTTTATAACCATATCACGCCTGCAGTTAGGAACAAAACCCAGATTAATGAAAAGAGGTTATTAAGGATACCTACAGTATACACCCAGGTAAAGGCACATTTACCTGGCAAGAGACTCACATACAGACACATTTTCAAATCCTACCAGCTCTCTCATTTATTAGATAGTTCTTTCCTCAGGATATTTCTGGAGTTAGTCTCTCCTGCCCTGGTGCAATCTCTCTGAACCTGATACATCATATACATCATTTCATTCTAGGAATGTATTTGTGTCAAATCTTTTACCCTTAGGATGTTCTTTCCTTACAAAAGGATAAATTGAAATTCAATGGATTTCCCACCTCTTAAAAGTTTGAGCTGAGAATGGAGGAGAGAAGATGCCCAGAGGGAATGCTGTCACACTGAGAAAAATGGTGCCAGACATTTAGTCATTCATCCATATCTATTTTCAACCTCAAAATTTGGTGGGTTTTGCAAGGTGCTTGTCTTGTGATTATATAAAAGAAGTTTAATTAAACTTTACCCACTCTTGCACAAATCTTTTTAAACATGGATTTTTAGTCTTGGTGTTAGATTACCATAACCTTTTATAAAGCACCATATAATTATTTATTACCTCACAAAACTCCTTAAAATATATGATAGTATTAGCATTAAGAAAAAATCTTCCAGTAGAGATTCTAGAATTTTTTCATATGAGGCTAAAAAGGTGCACAGGTTTTAGCAGTGGTGCACATATATTTCATAAAAAGCAATAAATACATAATAAAATATCAGGACACTGTCATGTGAAGCTTCATCATTCTGGCTGTAGGCTTTTATTTTCTGGTGTGGATTTAGGATGGAGAGGGATGGACTTTTGATGGCTGCTCTAAAGTAAGTGATAACAGGGGCTATCTTTTCTCACATGTGTCATGATCAACCAACAATCCAAAACTTTAGACAAGATCAAGGTCAGCAACAGGAAGTAGTAGCTTAGTGGTTAAGTAGCTTAGTGGTGTTGGATTTCTGATCGGAAGGTTGTGAGTTTATACAATTGCAAACAAACCTGAATAGCGATGTTAGATTTTATCAATAAAGTGTGTCTCTTTTTCCGCTTCTAGGATTGGGATTTATAACAGCAAAAGTTAAATGGTGTATGCTAAGCATATTGTGTGTTTGACTCACTTTTCATGGCAGCCAATTATTTTGTTTTACTATTAAGATATAAATCCAATTCTGCTCAAACTCAAATTCCACAAAGAACAGATTGAAGACCAGACTGACCTTATAGGAGGGAAGCTGGCTCTTCTGCAAAAGATATAAAAGTGGAAAATTTACCTTTTTTTTATTAAGCGCTATTAAAATATTTCCACCTTTTACCTTGTGCTTGGGGTGGTATAAAGAGGAAACACAGAGAAGAATCTCTTTAAGATAGGAATCTTCTTCTTACAAGACTCACTCAGATACCTGCAGGTAGGCAAATTGGATAAATGTCCCCTAAGTGCGAATGTGCTGTGTTGTGGTTGTGTTGGTCAATTTCTTTATACCACAGCATGACTGAATTCTCAAATCTGATTGGTCAGAAAGTGTGCCGAGGGTTATTTTGAATAACTGTGCGGCTCAGGGACTAGTCCTGGCTGTAAGATGTATGCTAGGTTTATATTAATGCACTCATTCTAATATGTTATTGTTTCTATAGTAACAGTTCAAGCACAGACACCTGGATGGCAGAATACCTTTAAAAATTCAATTCCATTTGATATTCATTGTCAATTTTAACAATGAGCATTGTCATAAAGCAGCTTTTCAGAAAAAATAGAAAATCAGGATATAAATGTATACATTTATCCACAGTGGTGGCGATGTCGAGGAAAAGCTCCCTACGAAATCCCTTCTTCATCTCAGTGACACCGGATAGCATGATTATAAATCATTTCTGTATAATATATAGTTTATATGTTATATAATTATATATAATATATATAATATATTATATATTATATAAGCGCTAATTGTGTTAACAGAAACTTGAATATGAACAAGAACTGGCATCTAAAGTATCAAAAGCAATTTGCTCGCACAACTGATGAAACAGTGTCCGAGATTTTAACTACACCCATTATACAGTATATACATATATTTTCTATGGCACACATTAGATCTGTGTCTGGATCACCAATTATGTGAAGGACAAATGATGAGAACCTATAATAATAACCATTTCTTCATGTTTTAACAAGGATTGAAATCAGCAGTAGGAATGTTAATAGTGTTTTACACAGAGCTGGACCACACTCTCAGCTTCATCCCATTTGAGTAAGCCAACCCGGCCTGCCCTTTTCTTCCAGACAGCATGATGATTCAGAGTGCAACAGAAAGGAGAAGGGAAGCCAACCTTTGCCTTTTTCAGGCACTTTTCGCAAGTCCTGTGTAAATCCATCCTGATTATGTCGCACCAGAGAAATGAGGAATGTTATCTTCACCCTCCATTTGTGTGCAAAGTGACACGAGGAATATAGATGGCATAATTGCAATTCACCACGGTGTCAAAGCAGAGATACGTGTTATGGTAATGCATGAGTCAAACTGACAATGAGAAAGCATCAGATAATTCAAGCTCATGAACAAACCCCTTATCTGACTCAGAGGGTGAGTAATCTATTGTGTAGCAGAAATTTGGATAAAAATTACAGAGAGTGGAAAATCTATTTCATGAATGTTCTTGTACATCTTGTCATGAGGAAATTTATATTTCTAAAACAAGAAGTACAATTCACTGTGACTTTTGTCCTCTAGTTCTTGAACTTAATATCTGATTGAGCTGTAGGTGGAAATATTCACAAGCTGGAACCTAATGGAGCAGAGTCATTTTTCCATATGTTCTCTTAATTCATCATCATAAGACTGTTTTGCAAAGATTGTGTTCATGTGGACTTTCTCCCACACCATCACCTCATACCACATGCTTGGTTCAACCGCACTAACAGCAGAAGCAGCAGACCAGGTCTCTTAAGAGAGAAGAAACTTTATCAATGAGAGGTGATGAGGAGCAAAGTCTCCCAAAATACATTGAGTATGGAGTGTTTTGACATACCTGTAGATTAGTGCTTTGTTCAAGATGAGGGACTTAAATTGTTGCGATGTTATGAGCTTGTTGTGGCTTTCTTTTTAGCTGTAGTTATTAGAATTCATCAGTTTGACTGAGAATCAAGATTTTATCTGGGCAGCATAGTTTCAATTCACCTGGTACATCATCTGAAAATGCAGAGGTGTGCCTTGTTTTTAAATTCTATCAATCTATCAGACACGTTAACTCACTATGCATGTTGTGGGCAAACATACTACATACAGATCCGTATTGCTTGCTCACTACACCCAAACTGCTCTGGAGTTTATTTGAACGAGACATCCTCGTTCAGGTAGTCTCTGCCCGATTGTTTTGGCGCAGATCTGAACATGATTGCAATGTTCATAGATTTCAAAACGGCCCAAACAGAGGGAAAAAAGTCTAATTCAAATTTTATTTCTCACATACAAAAACATACACAGTACGACATGTAGTGAAATGCTTTTTTCAACTGTCCTTGTTAAGAGAGGAACATAACAAAATATATAAATAAAATAAGGATTAGGAGATAGAAATATAAGAACTACCAGAATAATAAAAATATAAAAATATTTGAAAGAAAGAAATATGATAAATTATGAAAAATCCAACAGATATACGATATGCATATACGTATATACACCCATACATATACATATATACACACACATACATCTATATATGTATACATACATACACACATGTAATATATATATAAAATGTAAAAAATGTAGATATATATACCTGGGTGTAGCAGGAATGTCAGGGAGAGTGACAATTTGTAAAGTGATGGTGCAAAAACAACAGTAAAGTAAAGTAAAGTAAAGTAAAATAAAGTAAAGTAAAATAAAGTAAAGTAAAGTAAAGTAAAGTAAGTGACTGTGCAAAAACAGAGTCCATGTAAATGGTTAATGAGAGCAGACTGTGCAGTGTAGTGCAGTTATTGTGTGTGCAACAGTCTGCTGAGGTAATGTTTTGTTTTATGGATATCCAGAGGAAAGTCTAGAAAGTCCAGGTTCTAGGTGTTCTGGTTGAGGGCCCGAATGGCCTGCGGGAAGAAGCTCCTCCTCATTCTCTCTGTGTTTGCCTTCAAGGAGCAGAAACGTTTACCTGACCGCAACAGAAAGAAGAGTCTGTTGTTCGGATGGCTGTGGTCCTTCATTATTTTCCTGGCTTTGGTACAGCACCGCTTGCTGTATATAGTCTCCAGGTCAGGGAGCTCAGCAAAGATGGTATGCTCGGCTGATCGCATCACCCTCTGGAGAGCTTGCCTGTCTTGCTTGGTGCTGTTTCCAAACCAGGCTGTGATGCTTCCCATCAGGATGCTCTCAATGGTGAAGGTGCAGAACATCTTTAGCACCTTTGAGAGCAGTTGACGTGACAGGACCATGGCAGGTCTTGCGTGATGTGAACACCTAGGTACCGGAAACTGTCCAGTCTCTCCACTGGGGTCCCATTGATAATGAGGGGGCTGGTAATTCCTCTCCTGCTTTGTACTGAAGTCAACTATCAGCTCCTTAGTCTTGCTGACATTCAGGAGGAGATTGTTGTCCTGGCACCATGTCTCCAGGTTCTTAATCTCCTCTAGGTAGCCCGTCTTGTTGTTGTTGGAGATCAGCCCCACCACAGCAGTCTACAAACTTGATAATGTTGGTGGAGCTGGAAGTAGCCACACAGTCATAGGTGTACAGTGAGTACAGCAGGGGGCTCAGAACACAACCCCAGGGGGCTCCAGTGCTGAGGGTGAGTAAGGGTGAGTAAGGGTGAGACATGTTTGCCCACCCGTACTGGCTGTGGTCTGTCCATCAGGAAGTTGGTGATCCATCGACAAAGGGACGGGCTGAGGCCCAGGATCGCCAACTTAGTGGTGAGTATGGAATGCACCAAGTTCAGAAAAAAATTCAAATTAGAATTTAATTTGTCACAAACACAATCATACAAATGCAGTGTAATGTTTTTTACAACTGTGCAGGGTAAAAATTAGAGTAAAAATAAAAATAGTCAAAAAGTAAAAAATAATAATAAATAATAAAATTAAATAACATAAAATAAAGGTAATTAGCTGCACAGAACAGAAAAAAAAATGTCTAGACAAAATATAAAAATTATAGCATATGGATAAAGTGCATATGTGTGCATTATGTGTGCCTAAAACAAACACTCAAATAGCTCAGGTGTGAAAACACCCTAAAATGGCACTTCATCTGCACCTCATAAAACAATGAGATGGACCTATTGAGGCTTGTGAGTTCCATTAAACTAATAACTCTATTGGAGGAGAAGAAAAACCTCTTAATGAACCTTGTCACTCCAACATTTTAACCAGGAGGACTTTATTGAAGATACAATCATTATAAAAAAGGTGATAAAAATACCACACTTTCTGGTGTCAAATACTGTGCATTGTTCTCAATTTTTACTGTCCAAGTCTCAATACTTATTCTGAACTATGCATATAAACGCTGGAGTAATTTTTTTTATCCCCTTTGAATGACTCCTCCACCCAGGTGATTGTTATTTGAAGAGAACTTTTTGTTGAACGTCTCCTCTCCTCATCATGTACGGATTTATAGACATACAATCCACCGCACAATGAGACATTTATTGACATAACAGCAGTGAAATGAGACAGTGCAGTGGGTTTAAGTCTCACTGCAAATCTGAATTTAAAGCTTGATGGATAAAGTGTCATGACTTGACTAGTCATTGAGTCATGACCAGCATTTTGCATCTGAATGCCATCAGATATTAAATGTTTTGTTTTCATATGAGTGCCTGATGCGTATAATTAAAAGTTCAGTGAAATTTTCTCAAACTGTCTGTCTGCTCATGTAAAATCTGCAGCTGGATGCACATTTTCTGTATTAACATTAAATTATATGATCCATTGAATCAGGGAAGTAGCGAAAGCCGATATCACTCAAGTATTTTTTTGCCTTTATGAGGTTATTAATGCTTACTCAGAATATCACATGAAGAAGGGTTGACATTGTTGAGGTGACCTCTGTATAACCCTGGTGATTTACCTGAGTGACTTTAACACTACAGGAGACATTTCTGATTCTCACCATTAATCTTGTCTCTGTGTACTTAATCAATTGCTTGGACCTGTTTGTTTTTGAAGTAATCACATCACTTCAATTGAGATCAACTGAGAGCATGTCTCATAGACTCAGTTGTATGCCATAGAATAGAAATCAGATATGAAGGCTATCCTGGATGAGATTAATTTTGTGGCATTTTGTGAATGTTATATTCTTTATGGACAGCAAATGAGTGTGACACCCAAAAGAAACATCCTAAAATGTGTCCAGAAATTTCTATACTGCATATGTCACACACATCTTCCAATCAAATTGCAAATTGAAACAGAAGATCAGACAACAAAACTCCAGGTTTAGGTTATACATCACAGGTAGCTGTTACTGTAATGTAATAGGCACTATTGAAAATCCAAAGTAAAGGTTTGTCTTGTACTGGTCTGTAATGTGATGGGCACAAGTTTTTTAGCCTTATTACTGGGTTTCTAAAACTGAATGCATGTTGAGTCTCTAAATCATTACTACTGGCTCTTCTCTCTGTGTTTAACCTGAGACAAAGAGTAATATGCAGGAGATATTAAAACAGCCATTGCAAGATATTGCAATATTTCAGCTGCAAACACTCACAGATCTGATAGGCCATGTCTCAGTCTCAGTGTGAGTTGCTGCTTGGCTGATTGCCTCCGTTCATTCCTAATAGCTTTTTGCCCGAGGACTGCAATCTGTCACACTTTATGCACTTTCCTAGTTTGATATTAGCCATCACACACTCTGCTTCTGAGATTTCCAGACCTGTATCCATTTTTTAAATTTATTTATTTTTTCTTAACTTACTATGTGAGTGTAACATCAACACTGACAAAACCACAGCAATACCCACGAAGGAACACTTTCGAGTTTTAGGACAATAAGATGTCATGTTAACGCGAAGTATCGTCTCTTTGTTGAGCTATACCGAACCATTGATTTTGCTATTGCTTAGGTTAAATGCTTGATCTCTGCTAGTTTATCCATTTTCCAAGTTTTGCTTTGTGTATTGGTACCATTGCTTGATTTCTCTGATTTACTTTCTGCCTGACGATTTGGATTATACTTATGGATCCAAATGCTCCAGCCTCCGAGGATTCATTACAGAATACTTTGCCTATCGTGGATCCAGCAGAGTATGCACACCTTCAAGCAGTGGTCGCGTGCCAAGGATCTATCATCACCCGCATGTATCAGGAACAGCTAGCTGCCATACAGGCCCATGCAATTAGGTCACACCCAGGTGCCAGATGAAGAGCGCCAACGCTGAACCTGCCTTCGGCTACGCTTCTACTATGGGGGATCGGGCACCAGGTATCGACATGCCCCGAAAGACCCACCACGTTCAAGGTGAGGCAAACCTTTAGTTGTCCTTGCTTCACATTATGAGTCACCTTGCATTATGACCAAGACACCGCTGTGGTTTAGTTGGTTCCGGACTGGCCGTCAACTTAATTAACCAACAGCTCGTACAGGATCTACGTCTTCTCACCTGGCCCTGTGAGATTCCTCTGTGTGTGACAGCCGTAGACAACTATTGGGAAGGGACTCATCACCTGCCAGACCCTTCCACTCACCCTTCAGGTCGGACTGCTATACCAGACATTCCTTGTTATCATAGTGGACAGTATCTCTGCCTGTCATGCAGAAGACTGGGGTTTGATTCCCTGATGGGGAGACTGATCTGTTTTCAATGAAATGTGATTGTAGGAAGCCCAGGAGATCTCAGACTGTGTGAATTAGAAAGCAAAGTGGTTTCAGAAAGGTTTTATTTGATCCCTTCAATTGGCATGCTGTGAGGAGTTCTTCTCAACTTGCCCTGGAGAAGGCCCAGCTGTATGTCTAGCCCCCCACTGCCACCTGCCTTCAAAGCTGGTGCTGAGTGTTCCTCATTAGTATAGTGAACAGTATCTCTGCCTGTCATGCGAAAGATTCGATTCCCTGATGAGGAGGCTACTCTGTTTTCCATTAGGTCCAACTGCAGGAAAGCCATGGGGTTTCTTGCCTCACTTTGTGCATGTCTTTCTGCCTTCAGACACAGTTTCCATGCCAGCCACTAATTAATCCACTGATTAACATCAGTCATGCGTGGAAGTTGAACTTTTTATTTATTCACTCGGTATGTGCCATAGGCTTAAATGAGTGACCAGAAGACTGCACAACAACAGTAACATTCATGGTTTGCAAATTGCAGGACCAATTGAACAACCACGCTGCAGGGTTTGAATCTGCGCGGGAAAGCCCCATCAGATTTCGAGTCACTTAGACGAGGCTTCTGGATGCTGCTAGAGACTCTCTCTTCAAAGCTTAATAACAGACTGATTGCACGACAAATCTGTTGGAAAGAATACAAACATACAAACTCTGGCTCTCACTCCACTGCACAAGGCACTTATGCTTAAGATGCTCTATTCTCTATACTCTATAAAGACTCAGCAACTTTTTGCAAAGAAAAAGCACAGCAAATAAAGGTGTACTCTGCTGATATGGCTGATCCATGATTATCGCTCAACCGGAGCAAAAAAGGGAGAATAGGGGTGGTCGAAAGAGAGAAAGTCGAGGACAGGCGAAAGAGTCGTAAAAACGATGGACAAGTGTGGCTGCCTTCGGAACTTGCAGACCACAGCCCTAGTTATGTTGTAACAGCAGGAAAAGATAAACAGGGTCAAGATCATTCAAGATCTTCCTGCATGCATTCAGTGATAAAACTCTTGCTTGCCTTGCAGGAAGCCTGGGTTCAGCTTTTGAGGCAGCTTGCACACCTACAACCTTCACCAGAAAAGTGTTTTAGGAGCGTCTCCAATTCCACTCAGATGAGGCTTCTGGAGGAGTTCCATGCTGCTTGATTATTCAAAGAATCTGAGGCGCTCTATTTCTAAACTGAACAACACACTGACCGCAAGATGAATCCGTTGCAAAGAGTAAGTGCACATGGTGAATCCGTTGCAAAGAGTAAGTGCACATGGTGAATCCGTTGCAAATAGTAAAAGCACATGGTGTAAAAACTGTGGCTGTGGAGGGATTCAAATCAAATAATTTATAATTGCATTTTGATGCTCCAAAGTTCATTCTAAGAGATTTTTTTTCAATTGTTCATAAATCTGAAACAGTTCCATTAAAACCTTATGCATCAGTGCTTACTAAACATATGATGATCACTTCATCTGTTGATAAATCCTAACATTGGACTTGTAACTGACATGATAATGTCTAAATACACTGGATAATCAATGTTATCTGTTCTACAGTGCACATATGGCCAGGTGTGGCACAGAATCTTGTTACTGTGACATGAAAAAACTTGATTAAATTTGAGTTTCATTGTGTTGATCTGGTTCTGTGGCTCTGAAATCGGATTAAACAGCTTTCTGGATTGAAGGTAAAAATTAAAAAAAAAAAAAAAAAAAGGAGATCAGAAATACCTGAGAGATGGAGAACCACTGTGAACCGGTATGGCTACCTGTGTTCCTTCGTGAGGAAGAGTGTGTTACGTAATCAGTACTGTGACTTTGTAGCTGAATGCAAGTGTGAAAGCCACAGATTCAGGTCAGTATGGGATTGTATGAGAGCTGCTTTAAAACCACACACCAGAACTTCACTGACACTCAGAGTTAAAAAGATTTCCTTTAGTGCATTTTTTTGTTCCAGTGTCAGTTTAATAAACTTCTAACACCCTCCTCCCTACCTGCTGAACATCATTCATAGAAATGTGTGATCCAGATCAATCTTCCTCATTTCCATTTCACAGATATTTTTCTCTCTATCATAGCCGGTTGTTACTTATAATGTTTGGAGGCAGCGAGAAGGTCTCCTGAGCCTGGAGTCATTTACTTTAAAAATGCTTCCACTAAACAGTGGAAGTCAAAGGCGTGGGTAATAAAACCAGTGTGTCTCGCTTGCTAATACTTAATCAGCTATCAAAGGGCTGCCGAGTGCTCTCCACTCTGGCAAGTGCTCTCGGAAATTAATTTGATTCTTAAATTGTGTGAGTTTGTATCTATGCTTTAACATATCTAATTGGCCCTAGAGCTTTGTTTTCAGCTTTTCAACTCTTTAAACATATTCCTGAATTAAAGCGAATCACCACTATTAAAAAAACACTTCACAATGATTAGAGCTAAAAAATACTTACATATTAGCTCAGGTAGGTCTTTTAAAATATTTTCTTTTCTGGGTGTTTAAACAAACATACATATGCAATTAAACACAGGTGAACATAACCAAAAAGCTGGTCACTGTGAGTATGTAGTGGAGTCTGAGTCAGTAGCGGTCATGATTGCTGACCACAGAGAAATAGAATCTGTTACATTATGGGAGGTGACAGAGCAACTTCTGACTTAATTTAGACCATACATTTAATAAGGAAGACACTAAAACATAAATTACAAATAGTGCAAGGATGACAAAAACAAACAAAAAAAATGTGTATGTGCAATATTCAGAACTTACAGTATATAAGTACAGAAACTACACAAGACAGTATTCAGAAATCTGTGTGAACTCAATATGACACCCTGAAATGTGAAAGGAGCTATGGCATGCCATTTAAGGATTACAGATTCAAGGATTACATAAAATGCATAAATATGGCATTTTAATTAATCACATTTATTTATTGTATGGTCACTTTAAACGTAATAAAACATTGTCTCAATGTTTAAATTTATGAACACGTATTTTTTATAAACAGCATATTTTATAAATTCTTATAAATAACTTTTATAAAAAGTTAAAAGCATGATGAAACAGACTACACCACATGTAAACGTAAAGTGTCCTGATTTTAGGTATTATGACACAACTGAATTACACGAACTGAGGGTTACATAATTGTAATTAATATATTATTATAAAATTTAGTGGCATAGTGGAGCTTTTTTTTAGAATCATGTGGCTTTATTATGAGCACAAATTAACTGTTGGTGCACAATACACTCAGGTCACGGGGAGCCTGTGCCTATCTCAGGCGTCATGGCAGGATACACCCTGGACGGAGTGCCAACCCATCGCAGGGCACACACACTCTCATTCACTCACGCAATCACACACTACGGACAATTTAGAGATGCCAATCAACCTACCATGCATGTCTTTGGACCGGGGGAGGAAACCGGAGTACCCGGAGGAAACCCCCGAGGCACGGGGAGAACATGCAAACTCCACACACACGGCGGAGGCGGGAATCAAACCCCCAACCCTGGAGGTGTGAGGCAAACGTGCTAACCACTAAGCCACCGTGCCCCCCGGTGCACAATATATATCAAAAAAAAAAATCATACATATTTTTCATCCCTTTTCAGCTCTTAACAGTAGATATAGTGTTTGTCAGTCCATGTGCTATTTTATAAGCTACTATATAATCAGTGTTAAAGCCATATTGTTAAATTAAGAACAAATTTGCTGTGATTAATGCAATCATTTAATCTCAGATTAGTCACACAGCATTATATTACGGATATATTAAGCTCCTATTAGATTTTTATTTCAATGCTTGCGTCTTCTCGTTCATTTATCATCACAATGGGCTTTTATGGCTTTCTCTTTGAATTGTCTCTTGCTTTTATTGCATTTGACAGCAAAGAAAAACAGCTGCTTCAGTCCACATGTCTTACCCTGGAATTTTTTGTGGCTTAAAAGATGAGTGTTTAAAGGTGTTACCGAAACCCCCATCTCAGATGCTCATTTAAAAAATATATGGCACATATATGGGACATGAACTGGTCGCATTAATAACGAAACAGGGGAAAGTTTTTTCAAAATAAATATTAAAGTTAATTTTTGAACCGAAGTCACCGTATAACAGTCGACATTGTAGTGCTTTAATATATTCATTATTCAGTGCTTTTTGAAATTTCAACCTCTTATGTTTCACGATAATGAGAATCTTACATGCATGTCTAAAACAGAGAAGAATAAATCGGCAAGAAAATCCATGATATTGAACAGTGCTTTGTAATGTAGCTATTCAGACAGAGAACAATAACCTTGGACATGACTGTAAGACATCAATATTCACAGACCAAGCAGCAGGACCTCTCATTAATCAAAATAACAGAAGGCCTGCATACAGTGTATGTTTTCCACATTGTGTGTTATTAAAAAAGAGGTTAAAGATGAGTCACCTGAAAGCAAAGAAAAGTCACCAATGCTTTTGGGCTGTTTTCAGGTTAATAAACCTGAATTAGAGGAATGTAAGGTTTGTCAAGGTTGGAGTTACAGCTAAAATTTTACAATTTTAATTCAGGTCATTGATATACATGATAATATATTTTACAGTAAGACTGAAAGCAATTATCTATCTATCTATCTATCTATCTATCTATCTATCTATCTATCTATCTATCTATCTATCTATCTATCTATCTATCTATCTATCTATCTATCATGCCATAAACCAAGAGTCTATAGCTCTTTCTCTGCTCTTTCTCGCTACACAAAAACTGCTTTGATGAGACTTAAATAATCTTCACTCATCTTTGAATTATTTTTCTTATTTGTTTTTTTTTTCTTTGTGTTTGTTTTGAGGGACTGTACATTATTTCATATTCATGATGTCTGCAGGTATTTTAACTGCTAAAATATTTTTTCCAGTGAAAGCTTGTTCTGGATTTAAGAAACAGAAACAATGAGCAATGAAGCAGTGCATGTTTTTGCTGTAAGCCTAATGTGTTATTAGAAAGGGTTTGAAGGGTTTGTTTTTAACTTTGCTTACATTTACATTTCTGGCATTTGGCAGATGCTCTCATCCATTCATTCATTGTCTACCGCTTATCCGATCTGTACTCGGGTCACGGGGAGCCTGTGCGTATCTCAGGCGTCATTGGGCATCAAGGTAGGATACACCCTTACAATGGGTGCATACAATGCCAACCCATCGCAGGGCACACACACACACTCTTATTCACTCACGCAATCACACACTACGGACAATTTAGAGATGCCAGTCAACCTACAATGCATGTCTTTGGACCGGGGGAGGAAACCGGAGTACCCAGAGGAAACCCCCGAGGCATGGGGAGAACATGCATATATATATTATATATATATATATATATATATGCTATATTTTACATACATAGTTGAAAAAGTTAAGGATTATATATATATATATTTTACATACATAGTTGAAAAAGTTAAGGATTTTAATTATTCTCTAATTATTATTGTTATTATTATTATTATTATTATTATCTCTTTTTATTGTCGTGTTCTGCTTTATTGCTTTTGGGAAAGAAGAGAGTGAACAGTCTAGACTTCACTTTAGTTCAATTCACTTCAGTTTAGTTACCCACAATGCCCTGGTGGGTGGGTGATGAAATATTTCCAGCTGCTGTGACTCTGTGACCTTGGCTTTATGAGTTAGACATGGACACGGCGTCTCCTCTGAGTGGCGAACCCCCAAGCTGTGTCAAAACTGCAGGACAGAAATGACTGGCCTTCATAAATAACAAAGTGAAATAAAATTGTGCTTCTCTAAGAGGGAAATTACCTTTCGGCCAAAGCAATTATTTTGTGTCAGGGTCTTGAGTTGTGTAAATTTCCCAAAGCACGTTTTCTCAGTAATGATCTCACAGATCCTGAAGCTGTTGACATTACTCATGTCTTTAATCTCTTTCAAAGTTAACTCTTGCACATCTATCTGAGAAAAAAGAAAAAACACCTGGCTAAAAAAATCAGATGTTTTAAAACGCTAACGTGGGAGATTCCTTAAATAAATTTCAGATAAATCTAAACTTCTAACTAAACCTGTTACACTTAGTGGATTGCTATATGCTAGTATAAAAGCTTGTGTCCTCACAGCAAAAATAAATTGCTATTCATTATGACACCATTCTGGGTTCTCTGCCATGCTGTAAGTGCAGATCTTAAGTTAAAGGTGCTTTATCGATCCATTTTAGTTTAATTATACTATGTTTAATGATGTTACTGGTCTCTTTTCCAGCAGTAAATTACATACACTTACAGTTAAGGAAATAAATGGGTGCTGAAAAGCATGTTGAGGTGAATTCCTTTCTTTTTAAAGATGCTTAAGTTTCTAAATGCTTTAAAAGCTTAATGTGACACAAGGCATTACTTTCCAAAATTAATTTTTATTACAATTACATTTAAAGCTCACATTTCACATAATTGACTGACAGAGGTGTCACTGTTACTTACAAAAACAGAGAATTTGGAGTCATGTCATGTCAGCAAAGACTTGTGTACATATATCTGAATTGCTTTTGCAGTTTTCTGTTAATTAGATTCAGGAAGTCTACTGGAGCTCTGATCTAATAACACACTGAAAGCCAAACAAACAGTGAGAAGATATATTTCAGAGTTCAGAGTGTAACGTGAGCAGATAAACCCTCAACAATCCTAATTAATCAAAGACAACAATACAGAACAATTTACAGCATTTGGAGTGCAATGAATTGATAAATCAGTGTATAATTCAAATTGATTAGACAGTCTAATGTAATAATCTCAAGTTTCTTTGTATATGGACACTTCAGCTCAGATTTTCTGGGTTCCAACATCACATGAAGTCCATTAAGTCAAATATTTAACGATACACACTTAGCTGGTGATAAATCTTATGATGATATGCACCACATTTATATGTCATTAGACATCAGAATATGTGTGATAGGAAAATATCAGCGAGAATCAAGGGGAAGGTGTACAGGACAGTGGTGAGACCGGCCATGCTGTATGGTTTAGAGACAGTGTCACTGAGGAAGAGACAGGAGTCAGAGCTAGAGGTAGCAGAGCTGAAGATGTTGAGGTTCTCTTTGGGAGTGACAAGATTGGACAGGATTAGGAACGAGTACATCAGAGGGACAGCTCATGTTGGACGTTTGGGGGACAAAGCTAGGGAGGCCAGATTAAGATGGTTTGAACATGTTCAGAGGAGGGAGAGTGAGTATATTGGTAGGGGAATGTTGGACATGTAGCTGAGAGGAAGGCCAAAGAGGAGGTATATGGATGTAATTAATGAGGATATGAAGCTAGTGGGTGCAAGTGTTGAAAATGCAGAAGATAGGGATAGGTGGAGAGAGATGATTTGCTGTGCCGACCCCTGAAGGGAAAAGCTGAAAGAAGAAGAAGAAGAAGAAGAAGAAGAAGAAGAAGAAGAAGAAGAAGACATTAGAATATGGAAACCAGGGAATTTAAATAATGGATTTGACCGTAGCTAGTTACATTTTATTTTATTATTATTTTTTATTATAGATGGACACATTTCAAATTTTTCTACATTTCAGGCTGAGTGGGAGTTGGCTTTCTGTAATTATGCAAATAGAGAGAGAGAGAGAGAGAGAGAGAGAGAGAGAGAGAGAGAGAGAGAGAAAAGGGGAATAAATAAAGCACTTGAATTGTTGACAGTGTTCTCATTAACAGTGTAGCAGAGATCCTCATCGGTAACCTGATCATGTCATTTAACACAGCTGATCTCTGCAGGGAACATTTAATCTTTCCCCTCAATCATTTCTGATGAATCTCTCTTGAAATTTGAGAAGCATTAATAAGACACCTTTCTTCCAGTCTTCTCAGATGGAGACTGTTTCATCATGGAAATTGACTACTGACTACTGAAGAAATTTAACATAGGATTAAACATCCAGCCCTGATGAACATGTGTATAAAAAATTATTATTATTGTTGTTGTTTATGATGCATGTTATAGTATAAATAAACATATATATATATATATATATATAATATATATATATATATATATACACATATAATATATATATATATATATATATATAATAAATATATATCCCCTCCTTGAACCGCCACCTTATTGTGGTGGAGTAGTTTGAGTACCCGAATGAACCTAGGAGCCATGTTGTCAGGGGCCTAGTGCTCCTGGTAGGGTCTCCCAAGGCAAACGGGTTCTAGGTGACGGGTCAGACTAAGAGCGGTTCTTATGGACTCTTATGGAAGTAAAATCGAGGACCGTTACGTCGCCCGGTCTGGCGTCACCGGGGCCCCACCCTGGAGCCAGGACTGGGGTTGGGGCACGCAGGCAAGCACCTGGTGGCCGAGTCTTTGCCTGCGGTACTCGGCCGGGCACAGCCCGAAGAAACGACATAGGCCCACCTTCCCGTAGGCCCACCACCCGCAGGAAGGAGCATAAGGGTCCGGTGCAATGTGTTTTGGGTAGCGGTCATGGGCGGGGGCCCCAGCGACCCAAACCCTGGACAAAGAATCTGGCTTTTGGGACATGGAATGTCACCTCACTGGGGGGGGGGAGGAGCCCGAGCTGGTGAGGGAGGTTTAGAGGTACCGGTTAGAGATAGTCGGGCTTGCCTCCACACACAGCCTGGGCTCTGGAACCCAACTCCTTGAGAGAGGTTGGACTCTCTTCTTCTCTGGAGTGTCCCATGGTGAGAGGCGTTGGGCTGGGGTGGGCTTGCTTATAGCCCCCCAGCTCAGCCGCCATGTGCTGGAGTTTTCCCCGGTAAACGAGAGGGTTGTTTCCCTGCGCCTTCGGGCCGGGGATAGGTGTCTCACTGTTGTTTCGGCTTATGGGCCGAATGGCAGTGTGCAGTACCCAACCTTCTTGGAGACCCTGAGAGGGGTGCTGGAAGGTGCTCCGACTGGGGACTCCATAGTTTTGCTGGGGGACTTCAACGCCCATGTGGGCAACGATAGTGATACCTGGAGGGGCGTGATTGGGTGGAACGGCCCACCTGATCTGAACTCGAGTGGTGTCCTGTTGCTGGACTTCTGTGCTAGTCACAGCCTGTCCATAACAAACACCATGTTCAAGCATGAGGGTGTCCATCAGTACACGTGGTACCAGGACACCCTAGGCTGGAGATCAATGATCGACCTTGTGATCATGTTATCTGACCTTTGGCCGCATGTCTTGGACACTCAGGTGATGAGAGGGGCTGGCATGTCAACCGATCACCACCTGGTGGTGAGTTGGATCCGCTTGTGGAGGGGGATGCCGGACAGACTTGGCAGGCCCAAACGTATTGTGAGGGTCTGTTGGAAACGTCTTGCTGATCCCTCTGTTAGGGGGGTCTTCAACTCCCACCTCCGGGAGAGTTTCAACCAGATCCCGAGGGAGGTTGGGGACATTGTGTCCGAGTGGACCATGTTCTCCACCTCCATTGTTGACGCAGCCATCCGGAGTTGTGGCCGTAAGGTCTCTGGTGCCGGTCGCGGCGGCAATCCCCGAACACAGTGGTGGACACTGGAAGTAAGGGATGCCGTCAAGCTGAAGAAGGAGTCCTATTGAGCCTGGTTGGCTTGGGGGACTCCGGAGGCAGCTGAGGCATACCGGCAGGCCAAGCGGACTACAGCTGTGGTGGTCTCGGAAGCAAAAACTCGGGTCTGGGAGGAGTTCGGTGAGGCCATGGAGAAGGACTATCGGACGGCCTCGGGGAAATTCTGGCAGACCGTTCGGGCGCCTCAGAAGGGGTAAGCAGCTCTCTGCCAACACTGTTTATGGTGGAGATGGAGAGTTGCTGGTCTCGACTGGGGATATTGTCGGATGGTGGAAGGAATACTTTGAGGATCTCCTCAACCCTACTGACACGCCTTCTGTAGAGGAACCAGAGGCCGGGGACTCAGAGGTAGATTCATTCATCACGCAAGCTGAGGTCACTGAGGTAGTTCAGCAGCTCCTTGGTGGCAAGGCACCGGGGGTGGATGAGATTCGCCCTGAGTACCTTAAGTCTCTGGATGTTGTGGGGCTGTCTTGGCTGACACGTCTCTGCAACATAGCGTGGCGGTCAGGGACAGTGCCTCTGGACTGGGCGACCGGGGTGGTGATCCCTCTTTTTAAGAAGGGGGACCGGAGGGTGTGTTCCAACTATAGGGGGATCACACTCCTCAGCCT
Organism: Hemibagrus guttatus; assembly: GCA_033459395.1. Taxonomy (NCBI): domain Eukaryota; kingdom Metazoa; phylum Chordata; class Actinopteri; order Siluriformes; family Bagridae; genus Hemibagrus; species Hemibagrus guttatus. The sequence continues at coordinate 29,543,997 of JAUCMX010000002.1, forward strand.
CCCAGGGAAAGTCTATTCCATAGTACTGGAGAGTCGAACCTCGGATACAGGAGGAGCAATGCGGTTTTCGACCTAGTCGTGGAACACTGGACCAGCTCTATACCCTCCACAGGGTGCTCGAGGGTTCGTGGGAGTTTGCCCAACCAGTCCACATGTGTTTTGTGGACTTGGAGAAGGCTTTCGACCGTGTCCCTTGTGGCATTCTGTGGGAGGTGCTCTGGGAGTACGGGATCCGTGGCCCTCTGTTAAGGGCTGTTCGGTCTCTATATAACCGGAGCAGGAGCTTGGTTCGCATTGCCAGCTGTAAGTCAGATCTGTTCCCAGTGCATGTTGGGCTCCGACAGGGCTGTCCTTTGTCACCGGTTCTGTTCATTGTTTTTATGGACAGAATTTCTAGGCGCAGCCAGGGGCTGGAGGGAGTCCGGTTTGGGGACCACAGGATTTCATTGCTGATTTTTGCAGATGATGTTGTCCTGTTGGCCTCTTCAGGCCTGGACTTACAACATGCACTGGGGCGTTTTGCAGCTGAGTGTGAAGCGGCTGGGATGAGGGTCAGCACCTCCAAATCCGAGGCCATGGTTCTCAACCGGAAAAAGGTGGCTTGCACCCTTCAGTTTGGAGGGGAGGTCCTTCCTCAAGTGGAGGAGTTTAAGTATCTCGGGGTCTTGTTCACGAGTGAGGGAAGGATGGATCGTGAGATTGACAGACGGATCGGTGTAGCGGCAGCAGTAATGCGGTCTATGTACCGGTCTGTTGTGGTGAAGAAGGAGCTGAGCCGGAAGGCGAAGCTCTCGATTTACCAGTCAATCTACGCTCCTACTCTCACCTATGGCCATGAGCTCTGGGTCATGACCGAAAGGGTAAGATCCCGGATACAAGCGGCCAAAATGAGCTTCCTCTGTAGGGTGGCAGGGCGCTCCCTTAGAGATAGGGTAAGGAGCTCTGTCACCCGGGAGGAGCTCGGAGTAGAGCCGCTGCTCCTCCACATCGAAAGGGGGCAGTTGAGGTGGCTCGGGCATCTGTTTCGGATGCCTCCAGGACTTCTCCCTGGAGAGGTGTTCCGGGCATGCCCCACCGGGAAGAGGCCCCAGGGAAGACCCAGGACACGCTGGAGAGACTATGTCTTTCGGCTGGCCTGGGAACGCCTTGGGGTCCGTCCGGAAGAGCTGGAGGAAGTGGCTAGAGAGAGGGAGGTCTGGGCATCCCTACTTAGACCGCTGCCCCCGTGACCTGGCTCCGGATAAGCGGAAGACAATGAATGAATGAATGAATGAATGAATATATAATTAACCAACATAACCAATAACCAGTTGAGTTATTATGATGTTATTATACATATATATATATATATATATATATATATATATATATATATATATATATATATATATATATATATATATATACAATGTAACCCTGAAGGATTTCACATAAAGAGAATAAATTCTTTCTAAAAAAAAAAAAGTACAATATTCAAGGAATGAATACTTAATCTCAGCATGTAAAACAATTTCAGTTGATCAGCCCCTTTAAATACCTAAATAACAATTTTACTAATAAAAATATTAGGATTTCTGGCTCACATTCAACATAATTACACTTCTTATTATGCATGAATTGCCGTAATTATAGTCATTTTTATAAAAAAAAAAAAAAAAAAAAGTAGCCCACACAGACCCTTGAACTCACCTGAATTATGCAGAACTCTACTAAAAATGATGTTTATAGCTGGCGGATTTCAGAGATTCAATGTTAAACTCTAATGCTCTGTATACAGTTTATGTGTGAAATATAGTTGCTGAGCTGCACATTGTGGTTTAACCGTGTCAAAGTTCCGTTTGTGATGTCCTCCTTGATATTATTCAAATCGGGTTTTTTTTTTTGTCCTCAGCCATATTTCACATTGTAGAACCATTTCTCCTTTATGTCATCAGCTCATTTACACAACATCTTTATTTTCCTCTCTAAATATTTGATGTCAGTTCATCAGAGGGCTCTTTAAGGCTGCTGGTTCTGTGGTTCTGTGGGTGAGCTATAAATAATGGGCCGTGTGTCAGCTTTGTCAGGGCGGTGAATTAGAGACTGGTGTGAGCTGTAAAGCGTTGCTTCATCTGCCACTTCAATCTTTGTTGAAAGTGAATTAAGGCGCAGATTTCTGAGTGCTTTATTAGAACAGGGGGAGTAACAAGGCTTTTTAAACGGTGATTTATGATTAGAGTTACAGCTCTATTCCCATGTATGCCACAAATGTGCTGGTGTACAATGTAGTAGATCTACAGATGACATTTCTTTGGTCAAACAAATGAATCTCTCTCTCTCTCTCTCTCTCTCTCTCTCCCCAATTAAATTATTACCCCATTCTGCAGTGAGGACTAAATTGATCTCTTTCAACAAACAGAAAATCCCTCAAAATCGCTCACGCTCACTATTCAACTCTGAAAACATTGTGCAACTTCACAAGAAGGCCCCAATTACTATTTATTTACTGACAGCCTTAGTTTACATGTTGCACTCAGCTGACCTGATTTTCTGCTCACCAAATTATTTCTCCATCAGTCCATCAGTAATCTGGACTAGATAGGCATTAAATCAATACCAATATTGGTACTGGCCTCTGTCATTTAATCATGCTTAAACTCAACAGCAATCTGTGCATATTTCACAATGATGAATGATGAAAATAATGGCAATCAAAGCAAAATAGACTACAAAAATATCAAGAGGAGGAATTACAGACTCTATCTAAAACTTAGACATAAGTAGGTCTTAAATGAAAAACATAAAACTTGGCATTATGAGTTCACACAGCAGCAAATCAATGCTGCACCAAGCACTGGCTAGGCAAAGATAAATGTCAATAAATGTCTGTGCTAGGTGAGTGAAAATAAAAATCTTTCCTACTATGTTGTTCTTTATTATCAAACAATATGGGTCAATATACAGCTTTACTTTTTTTTACTGCAACACTACTCAATCAGAGATAACTAATGTATCTAGCTAATACACTTCATTTCAAACCAACTAGCTACACATGGCATCCCTGGTTGAATAATATCATATTGGTTATTCATTTAAGTATTGGTATATGAGTTACAAAATTAATTTACACACACAAAAAAAAATGCCATTCATTCAATTTCCATTTTAGTATAAATTCCTGTACATTGTTTAACAAATAACATTCTCAGAATTCATCGTCTTGAGACAGAAAGCCAAAATGTTTCTGACCAGAAACTTTATATTTTATATGGAACTGAAGCCAGATCATGCGCTATAATTGATTCTCCTTTCGCTCAGTGCGTGAAGACCTTGTAGCACAAATCATGAGTGGCTTTACTGAAGCATTTGTAATACGATGTATTTTGCTATTTCCTTAGCAAGAACTGTTGTTTAGTTAAACATTTCCAGAAATCCTTTGAAGATGAGTCTGAGATAATTGAGTTCAGTCAAGGACACCGAGCCAGTGGAGGCTTGAGCAGCAACTCTGGCTGCACACTAAAATGCAGGAGGGATGACATTTTGCCTGCAGAATATTAGATTGATATAATGTCTGATTTGGTTGCTGTTTATCAGTTGGTTATTCAAGTGATTGGGCAAAAAATTGTCATGAATTTGTGGTCGAATTTAGCAAATCTGCAAAGCATAATAACTAATCTAACATAATAAATCTGAGAGCATAATAACTCAAAATGCTGCAGACTGACTGACTCCTAATGAAGAGAATTATGGGAAAAGACTATTCTCTGCTGGAAAAGGTTTCAAGGACACTTCTCAACCCAGCCTTTGCTGTCTCTATGTTAGCCCATTTCCTTGACCATGAGGGGGCCATAAAAATTTCATCAGCATCATGAATCCTATTATGGAGATCAGCAGCAATTTACTTTAAAAAACTCCTGACATTAATCAATCATTAGTGGAACTCTGTCTCCTTTATAATATAGACCCAGTGCTGGATCCACCAATAGAGGCTCTGTTTTGTCTGTGTTTTCTATTGTGTCTGTGTGAATATTGATGGCTAGCTGTCTGGCTGTCAGAGCTTCTCAACAGAAATCTTCTAGCACTAAGGATTAATTGATACCCAGCGATGCTCTATTGTTTGCTTGAGATATCAGCTCAAAATCGCCCCTATACAGTTCTATTCCATCGCTTTGGTAGTCATTACAAGAACATGTGCTTCATTTACAAGGGGACAACATTTTCCCTTTTCTGATAAGAGGTAGCTGGTGCTGTTAAATGCTTCCACGTCATTGTGTACTGAAACACTGCAGTTTCTCAGCTGATGACTCTTATCAGGACCGTTTTATAGAAAAACTCTCTAATCACAGATAGCAGTCTATTGAGTGGAAACCTATTATGTTCATATCACTCCTGTTTTTGCATTTCTTACAATCTCAAAGGGCAAAAGTTCTTACACAAAATAAACAAATTATTCAGCTAGCCTATTTGTTATGCAGTCATATTCATCATTGTTTACAGCTCTGAAGCAAAGCTAGGAATGATTCTGCATTTAGAGCAATCTGCTCTGCTGCTCGATACAAAGCCGTTACTGCCCGGGAGAAATTGAGTGACATCTCAGTAGAGAGAAAGCTGCCGTCATGTGAGAGTGTGAAAGCAGCCATGATGGATGTTACTCAAAAGTAATGACTGAACTTGAGGGCTTTGCTCCGTCAACGAGGATGAGGTTGAAGCCATTGTGTGGTGATATGTCATTATGTGAATGGTTCACTTTGTATTGTCAGTAGAAATCGAGCTGAGAGAATAAAAATTGCTTCCAGCGTCTGTGGCCTTGATGGAAACACCCAAATTGGAATATTGCAGCAGAGTAGCTTCTATTCACAACAAACAGATGCACAATAATACAACAAATTTAACTTTTATAAAGGTTTAACATGGAGGTTGTTTGGTTTCTACCATCTGTTGCCAACACTGCCAGATGCATTGTGACCTGCCTTGAACACTTCTGACTGTGTAATGAGCTGATAATTACAAACAGTAGCAGCTTCATTTTTTTCCAGCTGCTAATATCATATTAAGTCACATTAAAAAATCACTGAATATATTAAAAACTGGAGAGTTAGGACATTTCCCTATTTATTTAAATAGCCTCATCAGTTTACACTGAATGGTGTTTAGACAGGTTGCTATATCTCTGATATAAAATTGACTTGAATAGTATTCATGTGCTGATGTAATTAAGACCATGTGTTCTTATTCTCAGAGTGTTGTAACATTTTTTAAATAAAGTTGTTAGAGTAAGAACCTTTGGTATACATAGGGTTGGGTTTCCTCAATGGTGTATCAACCCACTGGGCTCTGAGTTCTTGTATACAGTAAATGTTTTTTTATTATTATGTTTCTCCCAGTCTTAGAGAATAAGGCACATAAATGGTTCTATAGAGAACTTAAAATGGTTCTACAACATGCTTTATATATGGAACTGCAAAATTGTTCCCAATGTAGTTCTTTGAATCTGTAACAATGCCACCAGCACCTTTTCCACCAGAGGGAGCCCTCACCCGAGTTTTGATGCCACACAAGAAGAACGCTTCCAGGGTTCGTTCAGATATTTAAGCAGTGTGCTCACAACAATAGACATGAAGTATTGTGATTTATTCCATACCAAGCGGTTGATCATTGTATGAAAGTTTTGATTGCTATTGTGGTTTTCACCTCGTTTTGTTTTTTTGACCTCAATTTGTTCGCATCATGGTTGTCTTTCCGGTTTTGATTTCTTTGCCTGCCACAGTTTACTATTCTTTGTCTGTCGATTTGTATTTATAATAAACTTCTGCAAATGGAGCCTATCTGTCTGTACAACCGTCTACGCCAGCAGTGACACAGATCCCAACTTTGTTATGAGCTTCAAGCTCGGGAGGAGCACAGTAGGCCATGGGAGGACGTCCTAGAACCGATGCAGCTGGGGGGCACCAGAGTATCTCCTGAGGAGAGACAGCATCGGATCCAGAGGAACCTCTGCTTCTATTGTGGAGGATCGGGCCACTGTGTCATGAACTGTCCCGAGAAACTGTCCACCTCCAAGGTGAGAGATTTCTGGCCTCCTTGTCTGTCACTAAAAGTGGTCCTGCATCATACTCAGGGGTCTGTTGTGGTTACAGCACTAGCGGACTCTGGGGCTGCCGTCAACCTGATTGACCAGCATCTAGCAGAGGAGCTGCGCCTCCCCACTTGACCCTTTCGAAATCCCTCTGTGAGTGAAGGCCGTTGGGGGGGCTCATCACACATCAGACCAACCCACTTACCCTCCAGGCGGGGTATCTACACATAGCTTCTATGTTATCTCCTCTTGAACCAGCCGCATCATCCTGGGGTTCCCCTGGTTACAGCGTCATGACCCTGTCATATCCTGGAAGGAGGGAGAACTGGTATGTTGGCCCCCACACTGTCTGACACACTGTCTCTGCCAAGTCATGTCTCGTCCATGCCTAACCACCTCTGTCGAGAGCCCTGACACATCTTCGAATACCACAATTCCATGTGAATGCCAAGACTTACGGGAAATCTTTAGAAAAGAGAAGGCCACACAACTACCCCCCCAAAGGCCCCCAGGGACTGCGCTATCAATCTGTTACCCAATGCCATGCCACCAAAATATAAGATTTACCCCCTTTCTTTCCCTGAAACCAAAGCCATGGAGGAACACATCAATGAAGCTCTGTCTGCTGGTTATATCCGAACCTCCATGTCACCCACCACTGCAGGCTTCTTTTTCGTAGAGAAGAAGGATGGGGTACTACGGCTGTGTATCGATTACTGGGGACTAAATGCACTGACGGTACGCTATCCTTACCCCTTACCCCTGGTACCAGCAGCTCTAGAGCAGTTACGAGAGGCTCGAATTTTCACCAAGCTTGACCTACGCAGCGCATATAATCTAGTAAGGATCAAGGAGGGAGATGAGTGGAAAACAGTGTTTCACACCACCAGGGGGCATTACGAATATCTGGTCATGCTATTTGTATATATAAGCCTTTATCAACGATATCTTTAGGGACATAACCAACTGGTATGTCATTACATACATCAACGACATCCTCATATATTCAACCATATTCAACTCACCCGATTACTGCAGCACCGGACTAAAAATGCGAATTCCATAGAGACTCAATCACCTTTCTGAGCTACATCATCTCTCAAAAAGGGGTGAAAATGGACGCCAGCAAGGTGCACGCCATGGTGGATTGGCCCAAACCAGCCACAGTCAAAGAACTGCAATGATTTCTGGGCTTCGCCAACATTTGCCACTGCTTTATTCGTAGACCTATCTCCTGAACTCAAAGGGCTACAACACAATACTGGTGGCAATAGACCGGTTTTCGAAAGCCTGTCGGCTAGTACCAGTCAAAGGCCAGCCTACAGCCATGGAGACAGCCATGACGTTATTTCATTACATGTTCCGCACCTATGACCTTCCAGAAGACATCGTGTCAGATCAGGGGCTGCAATTTACGTCCAGGGTCTGGAGAGCCTTCTGCACCAACCTTGGAATTAACATGAGCCTCAGTTTGGGCTACCACCCGCAGTCCAACAGGCAAACCTAATGTCTGAACCAAGAAACCGGCAGGTAGCATAGCAGCTGGAGCACGTTTCTCCTGTGGGCAATGTACGCCCAGAACTCCCTCACCCACTCATCCATGGGGCTCAAACCATTCCAGTGCATCCTGGGGTACCAACCACCCCTGTTGCCATGGTCAGGAGAAACTTCAGATGTACCAGCTATTGACGACTGGGCCCGCCGGAGTCAAGAGGTTAGGGAAAGCAATCACATCCACCTACAGTGAGATATTAGAAGGCAAAGGATCGCCATGTAACAATGCCACCAGAGGGAGCTCTCGCCTGAGTTTTGATGCCACACATAACAAACGCTTCCAAGGTTTGTTCAGACATTTAAGCAGCATGCTCACAACAATAGACACGAAGTATTGTGATTTATTCCATACCAAGTGGTTGATCATTGCATAAATGTTTTGATTGCTATTGTGGCTTCCACCTTGTTTTGTTTTTTGACCTCGATCTGTTCGCATCGTGGTTTGTCTTTCCGGTTTTGATTTCTCTGTCTGCCCCAGTTTACGATTGTTTGTCTGTCGAATTAGGATTTATAATAAACTTCTGCAAATGGATCCCACCCACCCACTGTCTGGCGATTCGTTACAGAATCCATGTTAGTTGTTTCTTTTTAGAATCATTCAGGAGTTCATTTGTCATGGTTGGCAAAATTCCCTGTTGGGCCACTAGGGGGCTTCTAGAAGGGGTTTTGTTTCTCTGTGCCATGTGTGTTTTGTTTTGACATTTTAGCCCTGCCTGTTCCCGCCTCTGTTCACTTGTTCCTTGTGTTCTTTTGATTATTACCCTTATTTATATTGGTTGTCGTGCCTGTGTTTGTGGCTAGTCCTCATCTTTAATGTGAGTCTTTGTGTTGTGTTTGGTTTTTCCCGTCGTGTTCCTATGTTTGAGTGTTCTTATTTTGGAATAAACCACTGTTTTGCGTCTATCCCTGCGTATGGGTCTGCTCTTTCTTGCCTGGTACCACTGGTACGTGACATTGTTATTATTATTAGTATTATTATTATTTGAATTTAGACAAATAAAATGCACAAAATCCAAACAGTATCAATGTATTTTAACAAAAGTAATATTGTGTTATGAAACAATCGTATATAATAACAGCAAAACTCCTTGCTTTTTCTTATTTGTTTGTTTATCATTTCAGCTTAAATTGTTTCACCAACTAAATCAACTGTTTAATCTTTTCTAAAATACATCATTCATAAACACATTGTTTTGAAACACCTTAACAACAATTTAGCGATACAACTCCCGAAAGTAATGGTGCTAATTTCACCTTACATGTTCTTTAAATTACAGAAATGTTTTAATATAAAAACTTAATATAAATGTTTTAATATAAAGACACCACAAGGGCTCTACATAGAACCATTTTATTGTGAAAAGGTTCTACAGGAAGGTAACTACATTACTCCAGAGTTTTATATAGAACTCAAAGAGCCCAATGAGTGTAACATCCAAGAATCACATTCTTCATCATCTACAATTTTCTATCCTTTGCTGCTTCTCTACGCTTTTGAAAGCAATTTTTATTAAACCCTATTCCACAGATGTGATGTGAGATTAACAAGTTTGTGACAAGCCAGTTATTAATTGCATTGAAACCATTCCAGCGTTTTCTGCCAAGCGATTGCACACTGGTGCTTTGCTGTGAAGTGACTGCATTATTTAGTCTTATTAATTGGAATTTTAATTAATCTCCCAGATGGCAAATAACAATAACAATAAAAGTAGCGGTGTCTCATACTGTTATTCAACCAAGTCTGGTAATTAGATTTGGGTTCTGAGCAAATCCTGGGAGAAAAGATTAATTCAGGGAGAATGAGTATGTGATGAACATGTGTATTACTACCTGCCTCAAAACACCTCTCATGTCAAATGTCACATCTCATTTAATTTTCAGTTCAAAGCTGGTTATTTTTTCTGGTCGTGATAGGGAAGGATTTGCTGAATAATGTTTAAATGTGTCTAAAGGTTAAATATTGAATTTTTAAAGTTATTGTAACAATCATAAACAATAATTTCATTTTAATGCTGTAGATTTGTACCTATGAGCTGCTGCTGTATTCATATAGACTGTCTTGTGAACAATAATCACAAACAATGTTTATGATTACCGAACTTGATTTCAGATACAGTAGAATCTGTGCTGTTAAAAATGATGAGGTTCTAGTGCTGTCTTATTAGCAATTCTATGCCAGAAAATAAACACAGCATGGAGGTTTGGTGAAGTGCAGTTTGGAGGGCAGAAAGTGTCTGGAAGAAGGAGCAAGTTAATTCAGTGAATGGGTGGATAACTGTTTAATTAATATTAACTGATACACTTCAATTAATAAAAAAGAGGGGAAAAAAGCAGTGACTGTGTCACACCCTCCAAAGCCTTTATCTGGTGACCTCAATCCCCTTCATCACCTACCAGGGATGCCAAGTTAGTGCAGAAACCCGAGAATTAAAGATGATATGAAAGACATGAAGAAAATAACATGAAGTAAAAACCTTCAGAGGAACCAGACTCTAAAGGGAACCCAGCCTCTTCTAAATGATAGTGTGATTAGAAATAATTACAGAATACAGTGTATAGCTTAAAGACAAACAATAGTGCATGTTTAAAGGATGCTCAGTATGAGCAGATTGTGCAGTAGTGTCCTGGGATAAGCTCAAGCCGGTCTTTATGAATACAACAGCAGCACGTAGGTATACATCTACAGCATTAAAATACGATTATCCACTAAAGCAAAAGCTGGGTGTGACCAAGGCAAGACCACAGAGTGTATTAAATGGCACAAAAGACTGTCAGCGTTGGAGTTTCACAGTCTGCAGTCACAGTCTGGTAGTTACATGTTTTGGTGCCATGTTGCTTCAGCAGAGTGCAGAAAATAACAGAAGAAAATCAAGAGGGTGGCGAAAGCCTGACCTCATAAAAAAGCTTTAAAGCATATAAAGCTTTATGAGTGCATTTTAAGTGTAGATTATCAAGTCACTAGGTTGCTACAAACAATCTTCTAGCATTCTCTGAAAATAATATACCCAGGATTAAAGGAATTATTAGCATAGTTTACATTCATTGTAATTCATACTAAATATAATTTGTGAGTTACTATATAATTTCAAATGTGTTACACAGTGTACTCCCAGTGAACTCTTAATTCAAAGAATTTGTTCTGCAACTGCTGTTTTCGCTCCTTGTGGACAGCAATGCCTCTGAGGCGAGATGGCACCACATTTTTCTGTGATACAGCTGGTCATGAATTCTGACAAAAAGGAGCAACTCTTAATGGTAGGAGAGCAGCTGCACAGCCACCTCAGGTTCAGAAAACCCCCACTTTTTTTACTTCTCTGTGGACGTCTGAGGAGGTCCGATTGATGTGTTGCTGTCTCACAGTGACAGTTCTCTCCAGACAGCAGCTGTACTGATAGAGCTGCTTTCACTGAAGGCCACAGTCATTTTTTTTTCTCTCCCTACAAGCATCCTAGTGCAGGGGCAGCTGGTATAAATGTGCTAGTGTGGCTATGATCCTCATTTTTTAAAGATAAAAAAGATATCAATAAAGCTTCATTTTTGGTATCAACATCAGATATTTTGCTTTTAACAATTGGATTGTTTTTGATTTCCTTTGAAGAGCTAAGTGCACCAACACCACCAGTGGCTGAGACTCATTTCTTTTTAGTCCTGGTTGTAGATAAGTATGTCAGTGACAGTTATGTCAGGTGATTACACCGACTAGTCAGATGATTACACAGATTAGATCTCCATTAGGGCTGATATTTTATGATAGCTGTAACACATCATAAACAATTATGGAGAATTGCCTGGATATAACAATTTTAAAATCCCTGAGCATCAACTTTCATAATAACCACCACCGTGGAGTGTGACATGACACACTCAGTTTGTTGACATCATTGATAATAGTTCACTGAATCAACAGCAGATTTGCCACCTGTGGGACTAAAATATTCATGTCATACCATGACATGAAGCCAGATGGTGTGTAGCAGGACAGAGGACAATACTGCAGAGCAATCTGATGTATTAAATGGCCAGTGGGCTTTGTATAAATTCACATCAATCATTGCGAACATGAAAGCTGTTATATATGCCTTTCAATCAAATAGGTCTATTTATAGACTTATTAGTGCAGTGGAAAATGAGGCCAAAGCTCTGAGGGGAATCTCTGACTCACACTGACTGTATATTTTTTTAGAGGATGAATGATATTGTATTATAGGTTTATTGCTTTTGTCTGGGAGTGCCATCATCACTGACCTTAAATCAAATTCAAACTGTATTAGTCAGGTCATAAAAATAAACTCAAGTGGAATACAAATAGAATAAGAATAGCACAGTAATAGGGTGGTGGTAGCTCAGGTGGTCGCGATTTAAGCCCCAGCACTGCCAAGCTGCCACTGTTGGGCCCCTGAGCAAGGCCCTTAACCCTCTCTGCTCCAGGGATGCTGACCCTGTACTTTGATCCCTACCTCCAGAGCTGTGATATGTGAAGAAAGAATTGCTGTAATGACAAAATAAAGGCTTCTTTGCAGCTGTATAAGTATATATATAGTGACTGATGATATGAATCTGAATATGGTGATATGAATACAGTATACATCCTGATGTTGTCAGTCACAGTGTTTTCACCCTAGCTGTAGCTGAGTATTTTTGATAACAGCATTTTAACACAATTTGATAATGATGATATCCTTCTTCTTCTTCTTCTTCTTCTTCTTCGTCTTCTTCTTCTTCTTCTTCTTCCGTGGAACATCATTCATGTACAACATGTTAGCTCCTGTTTGATTCTAAAATGTTTCTTACACCCCAGCTTTTCTATTTAAACCATTCAATTTTGTTCACAGCGTTAAGAGTTCAGCACCTTTTTTTGCAGCATGTAAATCTGATACGAGAAAAGATTTGTAGTATAGTATGAGTTTCTCTAAAGGAGCCATAAATCTGTTGCACCCAGAGAGCTGTGCTGCTGCTGAGGTAAACACCAAACTGATAGACGACTCTCATTAACCTATGAGTCACAGGTTTGAATAATGGCCTTTAATGCCTCCTGTCATGTTGGTTAATCTGTGTGAGTAAAAGGCTTTTCAGTCTGGTTTTTTTTTATGCTAATTGAAGTTAAAGTGATGCTTCAGCACGCTGAAAGTTTCTGATGTAACATTTTCGACAACACGTTACAAATGAACTTATTTCCTTCCTTGTAAGAGTGTAAGGACAAGAGAGGTTAATGTCTCTTTGTGGATCAGACGGTTTGTGCTTCAGACGATTACGGCGTGATATTAAAGACGGCAGGGAGAAGAAGGATGACGGAACTGCTGAGAAATTCAGCCTTATAAATATACAACATCCAAACTCAAGCAGGATATAAATGAATAAAAAACTTAACTCTTGCTTCTCACCAATGTCTTTCCATATTATTAGAGACAAAGCTTTAATCAAAGATAGTCTTTTCATACAGTGTTCGTGGGAATGAGAATTGGGGATGTGTGTAATAAAAATGGACTTATTATATGGCAGGTTAACATTAATATTTTATCATTAATAATTTCTCGTTTCAAAGCCGTGCATTTATAGAACAGGTTGCTGCTCATGGGAGTTTATTAGTTAGTGTGTATCTGAGAGTTGAGAAACTGTGATAAAATGTTTCAGCAAAGGTTCAGAATATCATAAGCACTCATAGAAGGTGTCTGACATTGTTTATATGATTTTTATACTTTATCCTGACCCTGCCCTGGACAAAAACTGACCACTAAACTGTGTATCGATTTTAAAGTTCATCCTAGACTTTGTTCTCCATGAGAAATCTGTCAAAAAGAATATCTATCAACAAGGTGAAAAAGGAGATGTGATTGAATTGAATAAACAAAGGAATGGAATACTTTCAAAAATATTAATATACTAATAATATATAGTCATCGTTTGTCTGGATTATTTGCTGCATTAGAGTCAATGTGTAAATGTTAAAAACCATGTGCAGTTTTAGGAAAATAATCCATAAAGATTGAAAGAGGAGAAAAACATCATTTAAAAAAAATTCCTGAACTTTTGAACTGCTTTTCTGTTTACTCAATACTCTGAGGCTGGAGTTATGAGAATCTGTTGTCTCTCTGCTCTGATGGGCTATTGATTTTTCTCTGCTCTAAGTTCATTGGAGGATTTTCTCATTGAGATAATACAGATGTGATATCATCTGAAATCTCTCACTTAATCCTTATCTGCCCTAACAGGGAAGCTGACTTTAGTGTTGCTAAGGAGGTTGTTTCCGTGAAGGTCTTTATACACACACACACACACTATACAGATCCACTTGTTAGTGCAAAAAGAAATCAACAGTGAGACTTCTTTTCTGTATAACGGCTTTCACTAGTGTTGTTTCATTGTGACAATGATGCTATGCTGAACTAAATCATTAATGCTCTCCAAAGTGGAGACTCTCTCTGCAGATGAATATTTCCACACAGCAGCTAGAGAAGGAGCCCGAATCATCCATAAGTGGCATATTGTGTAGGTGAGATAGAGGGGGGGAATGAATATTTCATACCTGAAATTTTTCTGTGTCTCGCAAAAGACATGGACAGCTTGATACCATGTGTTATGAATGATGCACAGCTCCAAGTTGAGATCACCAATACAGTACACATCAGAGAATGAAGACAGCTCAGTTTCATAGAAACTGATGAATGAAATTACTGTGGTTATTTGTAATGTTTACAGTAAAAAACATGTGATTGGTTCAGTGTCCAGTATATTTCATGTCAT